>WNGS01122878.1:76968-87902 GCA_020271785.1 Procambarus virginalis
TTTTTCCATCACCTCTCCAATGTTCTGTTGTCCGTGTCTTTGTGCGTAAATGGTACACAGTTTGTTCATTTATCTCCCCCCCAATGTGCCGCTTTCTCTTCCCGATCTTAAACACCTAGTGGACTCCTTGCCAGAGTCTGTGCTCCTGCTGGGTGATTTCAGTGTCGACATACCCTCTGCGGTGATGTTCTAATAAACAGCCGGGTCACCTTCTCGAACCGTTCGTCCTCTCTTCTTCCCTGTCTCTAAGGAATTCTGATGAGCCCACTCATTGGCCTCTTGGACTGCACCCTTTCCTGTCTTGATTTTTTCTTTGCTCGTTGTCTCTTTACTTGAATTTCACATGGAAGGTTCTTGATGACTTCCATGGCAGTGACCATTTCCCCATCGCTGTTACTTTTTTCTTTTCACCCCCTCTCCTTCCCTAGGTGGCAGTTTGCCGAGGCTGACTGGCATCAATTTACCCTCTGTGCTACTCTCTCCGACCTCCCATTTTGCTTCTCCCTCGCACCCTCCTCCTTTTTCATGACACTGTCTTTGATGCTGCCCTCCACTCTATTCCTCGCTTTACCTCTCAGGAAACACGGAAGTGCATTCCCTGGTGGAATGTGGACTGTGCTTGGGCTGTCTGCTATAAGCGTGCAGCCTGGAAAAGACACCTCCGCCAGCAGACGGCTGATTTTTTTCTTTTGCTTCGGAAGGCGAGTTCAGTGGTTCGTAGGACCATCTGTACAGGTAAACGTGAGTGTTGGAGGTCTTATGTTTCCACCATTACATCCGAAAATACTCTGTCGCAGATCTGGAGGGGTATCCGCAAGATAGTGGGTAAGTTTGCTTCTGATGTCTCGCCGGTGCTCCACCTCCGTGGTTCTCTTGTGGTGGACCCGTTGCACGTTGCGACCGAACTGGGTTCCCACTTTTCGTCTGTTAGCTCTGGTTCTCATCTTCCTCAATCTTTCTTTCTTCGGAAGCCTGTTCTTGAATCTCATCCTTTAGATTTCTGCACTCATCTCAGCCTTCCCTAAAACGATCCCTTCTCTCTCTCTGAACTTAAGTCTGCCCAGTCCCTCTGTGGTTCTATGGCAGTGGGTTCCGATGGCATTCATTATGAGATGCTTTGCCATCTCCCTCTGTGCATGTCACGGTATTTACTGAGTCTGTATAATCGGTTCTGAGAGTCGTCTCCAGTACCTGAGGACTGGCTCGATGCCATTGTCCTCCCCGTCCTCCCTGTTATGTTTCCAGGGTCTCTTGGGACATTCCCTAAGGACTTCCACCCTATTGCCCTTGTGAATTGTCTGCAAACTCTTTTGAACGTATGGTTAATGTTTGTCTGATGTGGTTTTAGAGCACTCACACCTCTCCTCTTCTTATTTTGGTTTTCGCAAGTGCCGCAGCACAACAGATGTCCTGGCAAACTTGGAGGTCTATATTTGTACAGCTTTTGCTGCGAAGACCTCTGTTGTTGCCATCTTCTTTGACCTGGAAAAGGCTTAGGACACCACCTGGAGATATCATATTCTGTCACAACTTCATTCATTTTGCCTTCGTGGTAATCTCCCTCTCTTCCTCCAAAGCTTTATCTCGTTTCTTTCGAGTAAGGCTTGGTGCCACTCTCTCTGCCCCTTTTAGGCAATATGAGGGTGTACCAAGGTAGTGTTCTGAGCACTACTCTTTTCTAGTTGCCCTCAATGGTCTTATTTCCTCCCTTCTGGCGTTTTCTTCGCTCTCTATGTCGACGATCTTACCCTTTGCTGTTGGGATAATGATTCGCCTCTCCTTCAACGGTGGCTTCAACTTGCGATTGATGCCATGTCATCTTGGGCCACTGATCATGGCTTCAAGTTCTCTATGTCTAAGACTTGTGCTATAACTTTTACTCAAAGCTTGTCATTCTTTGTTCCTCTTTCGCTTTATGGCCATCCCCTTGCGTTCAGGGAGTCCGCTAAGCTTTGGGGTTAATCTTTGACACTCATTTGTCTTGGTCGCCTCATATCTCTTACCTCCGAGTTGAATGCTCTAAGACCCTTACCATCCTTAAGGTTTTGTCCCATACTTATTGGGGAGCTGATAGCCGCACACTCCTCTCTTTACATTCGTCTCTCGTCCTGTCTAAACTCGATTATGGTTGCCCTGCTTACTCGTCTCAATCTACTCTTCGTCGTCTGATGCTTTGCACCCGTACTGGGTTGCGCCTCAGCTCTGGTGCCTTTCGTTCGACTCCCACCCTCAGCTTGTATGTTGATACTGCCTTCCGATCTTTCCAGGATCGCCATGATCGCTACTGTCTTTGATATCTTGCGTGGTCCTTGCAACATCCTTCCTCTCGCCTCTTGTCATGCTTTGACTTTTACCCCTCCTGTAGTTCCTGTTCTTCATCTCCACCTCCCTCTTTTTCGTCTTCTCTTTATTTAGATTTCTCGTGGTGGATCTTCGTGACCTCCATAACAGTGACCATTTCCCCATCCTTGTCACCTTTTTCTCTTTTCACCCTTCTCTCTCCTTCCCTAGGTGGCAGTTTGCCAAGGCTGACTGGAATCTATTCACTCTACATGCTACTCTTTCTGACCTCTCCTATCTGCCTCACCGTCGAGCCCTACTCCTTTTTCATCACACCATATTAG
The DNA here is from genome assembly GCA_020271785.1 of Procambarus virginalis. Classification (NCBI taxonomy): domain Eukaryota; kingdom Metazoa; phylum Arthropoda; class Malacostraca; order Decapoda; family Cambaridae; genus Procambarus; species Procambarus virginalis. The sequence continues at coordinate 79,593 of WNGS01122878.1, forward strand.
ACGCTGCCCTCCACTCTATTCCTTGCTCTACCTCCAGGGGCATGCGGAAGTGCATTCCCAGGTGGAATGCTGGGTGTTTCGACTGTCCTCTGTAAGAGTGCAGCCTGGAAGAAAGACAGATGCAGACAGACGATGTTTTCTTTTGTTTTATAAGGTGACTGCGGTCCGTACGGTTAAACGTGAGAGCAAAGATTTTGCTAAACTTGTGGAGTTAATCTTTGAAACTCGTTTGTTTTGGTCTCCCCATATCTCTAACCTCTGAGTTGGATGCTCTAAGGTCCTAACTTACTTAAGGTAAGTTATACTTCCTGGGGAGCTGATACGAGCACGCTCCACCTTCGTGCTGTCTAAACTCGAATATGGTTGTCTTGCTTACTCGTCTGCCTCTCCTTCTACTCTTTGCTGTCTTGATGCTCTGCACCATAATGGGTTATGCCTCAGCTCTGGTGCCTTGCGTTTGACTCCTACCCTAAGCTGGTATGATGAAACAGGCATACTGTATCTACAGGATCGCCATGATCTCTACTGTCTTTGCTACATTGCACAGTCCCTACAACACCCTCCTCACTCTCGCTTATGTCGTACTTTTCCTTGCACACTTTTCTTCACACTTCCGCTCCATTTCCGTCTTCACAGATGGGGTCAAAGTCTGCAGGTGGGGTAGCCTACTCTGTGTTTTTCCTGACTACACCTATGTGTCACCTGCATCCAGAGACTAGCATCTCCACAGCAGAACTTTGTGCTATTTTGTATGCTCTTTGTCAACAGCTTTCTTGCTGTCAATTTTCCTTTATTGTTGTAGTTGACTCTCACAGTGCCCTCATGGCTCTGGAGCCCTTTAATCCAGTTCATTCGGTTGTAGTCGAAATTCAACATTGGCTGTTTCTTATCTCCAATAGATTTAGGACAGTGGAATTTTGCCGGTTTCCCAGCCATATTTGTGTGTCCTTAAATGAGCGTGCGGACTCTTGTCACTAAGGAGGCTATCTGCACTTGCCCCATCTCCCATAAAGGTGTTCCTTATTCTGACTTCTACCCAGTTATTCATTCCTCCATCCTTACCCATTGGCAGGATTGTTGGTCTTCTGTTACTCGTGACAAACTGCATACTCTTAAAGGTAGTGTGTCCCCATGGCCCTCCTCCCATCACCATAATTGGTGGTGAGAAATGGCTCTGATGAGATTATGTATTAGCCATAAATATTTAATACATAGGCACTTAATGGAGCACCGCCCTGCTCTTTATTTTCCAAACTGCATTGTCCCTCTTACGGTCATGCATATCCTTGTTGAATGTCCTGACTTCCAGGAGGTGTGTGTGTCTTGTTTCCTGACTGTCCCTCGTGGTCACTTGTTCCTCGATAGAATCCTTGATGAATCAGATACCTTTGATATTGTTTGCCTTATGCACTTTTGTTCTCGAATTGGCATCCATAGTGATATTTACCTTTTTTTTTATATCCCACACAGTTGATGGTGTTTCGTAGCCTTCCGGGCTTGGTGCCCTCTTTTGATAACTACTTGCGTACTCTTTCTCATCTACATTAATGACATTCCGAATGCCTCTCAATACCTCAAGCCAGTTTTATTTGCTGTTTACACAACCCTCATTTTCTCCAATCCTAAGAATTGGCAATATCCAGATTGGTAATAAAGTAGATGGTAAATTCCACGATGTTCTCATTGATAGAAAGCTGAATTTCCAGTGTCACATACAAATTATAGCTAAAAAATATTTTAAAATCACTTGGCATTCTTTTCTAGATCAGATATTATGTACGTCGCCCTCTACCTTGGTTAAGCTTTATTGGCCTCTCGTCTTTCCTTATCACAATTTTGGTATCATTGCCTGGGGTTCTCCCTAAATTATCTATGATCTCTAATTACTCAAGACAAATCGTCAATTAGAACAATAACAAACTGAAGCCACAGACAGCATTCTGCCCCCCCCCCTTTCTTGAATCTAAATCATTGAATATTTTAGATATTAAGTCTGAGTCACTTCACACCATGTCAAGTGCACTATATATATATATATATATATATATATATATATATATATATATATATATATATATATATATATATATATATATATATATATATATATATATATATATATATATATATATATATATATATATATATATATATATATATATATATATTATATATATATATATATATATATATATATATATATATATATGCGAACAAGCCTGAATGGTCCCCAGGACTATATGCGAATGAAAATTATATATATAAATAATATTAAACACTGAACTGCAATGCTAAATCTGTCCCTAAATACATGGTAGGGGGCTGTAACAGAATCTTTGAAATCCACACAAGAAACAAATATTTATTTGATATTCCAAGAGTGTGACTTAGCCAAAGTGGAAATATTCCACAAATCAAGGGTCCCAAATGTAAATGTTCTTCCCAATAACATTAAAGACTGTCCCCCTCTCAACTAGTTTAAGAGAGAAACTAAGTACTACCTAATAAATGCCATGTAACCTACCTTACCTACTGATTGTCAACCTATGTCTTGTGTGACGATAATCTCTTCCCAGAGATTGAGCCTGCTATTTCCTTCCTTCATCCCGTTCTCAACAATATGCAAGATACGTTTTATAGTGGCTTAACGTATATATCAAGACAGCCACACGCACCTGCAACTCCCTCCTTCCCCCCACTTCTGCACACCTGGTCGACCTGCCAACTGCTGCTCCCAGCCAAACTAGCGACTTGCGGCTGTCCTGCATTTTGATTGGCCGCTTACCAACACACCACTCCCGCTCCACGCCAATCACATTCCTCGCCAGTCATTGTTGGAGTCCCTTGCAGTCCTGCCAGCCAGAATATATCTTGTGCTCATGCTGTGAACACCTAATTTGACTCACCTCGTGTGATCAAATAGAGGTTTATAGCTAGCGCATATATTCCCAGCACTAATATTATTTTACTTGTCACTTTTCCTCCCTTTAACGTAATTCAGTTTTATGTTCAGTTATTTTTCCACTTGTTGTTCTGCACCCTTAAGCCAAGATTTCGCCTTTATTTCAATTTGTTTCTTAGTGTTACTAAAGAGCATTGTTTATTATTGTGTTTTATGTCTCTTACCTTACCACAGATTATCCAACACGCAGTCATTCTTTTTTTTTCCTTTTTTTTTCCTTTTTTTTTGTTATATGTGGCATGGCCTTAACATCTGCCAGTGGAAGACTGCCGACCACCATACTCCACTACTTTACCGTCACACTTGCTATTATTAAACAATAATGTATAATGACTGAACTTGTAATACTGCTATATGCCAAGTAAACAAAAAAAGTTACTATGTTTATTTAGTTAAAATTACCATCGGCTGTTCTGTTGCAGTTTTGCTGTTCTGTTCAACATGTAATTATTGTCATTCTTTTTATTTTTTTCTACTTTTGTTCAACTTTTGCTTTTCATCTCAATAATTTTTAGCAATTAATTTTAAGTGTTTATCCACAGCATGCCTGAAACACTGTGCATATTAGTGGCTTTAGGCATAGTATATTCTTGCTTTATCTAGAAATCCAACATTGTGCTTGTAACCCATTTTCTATGTACGTTTCTCAAAAAAACATTATCATCTTTAGCATTATCATTATGTTAAACAGGAATAGCTTATGGAATAGTATAGTGAAAGGATAGAGGATAGAAGGATAGAAGAAAGAAAGGATAGAAGAAGATCCAGCATTATGGAATCCGAGGCCTTGCCCTTGACTACATCCGATCCTATCTTAGTGACAGACACCAATATGTAACCATCAATGATACAACTTCTTCCACTCTACCAATTACTGTTGGAGTGCCGCAGGGCAGTTTCTTATGACCTCTTCTATTTCTTATATATATAAACGATCTGCCTAATGTCTCTAACATTCTGAAACCTATTTTGTTTGCTGACAATACTACCCTTATCTATTCAGACCTCAATCCATATACACTAAATAATGTTGATAATAATGAATTAAAAAAAGTCCACTTATGGATGTCAACTAACAAACTAACATTAAGCATCGAAAAGACTTACTACATCTTATATGGAAGCAAATCATCAAATGCAATTCAGCTACAGATAGACAACATTAGCATCAGTAATAAAAATGATGGCAAGTTTCTTGGCCTATTCCTAGACAAGAGACTCAACTTCAGCACCCACATTCAACACATAACTAAGAAAGTCTCTAAGACAGTTGGTATACTCTCCAAAATCAGATATTATGTTCCTAACTCCGCTCTCCTTTCACTATATTATGCACTAATCTACCCCTATCTTAATTATGGTATCTGTGCATGGGGGTCTACCACTGCAAACCACCTTAAGCCCATCATCACCCAGCAAAAATCTGCTATCAGAATAATAACTAACTCTGCTTTCAGACAACACTCAGCTCCCTTGTTTAAATCCCTAAACTTGCTAAATATTAACTCCCTCCACACATTCTCTTGTGTCAACTACATTTACAAAACCCTGTTCTTAAATGCAAACCATGCTCTGAAACTCTCTCTGGACAGATGTAATAGGACCCATTATCACCACACCAGAAATAAATATCTCTTTGATATCCCCAGGGTCAAACTTAATCTATGTAAACACTCTATGCAAATTAAGGGACCTAGTCTATGGAACTCACTCCCTAGTGAATTGAAAAACTGTAAAACTTTTGCCTTATTTAAAAGCAAAACCAAAAAGTACCTAATTTCATCTTCTTAGTTTACTACACTGAGCTTTAATTTGCTCTGTACCTAGTGTTACTCAATCTCCTAATTTTTATGTATTTAACCCAAATAACCTTATCATTGTGTTCATTGCTGTCTTCTTTTATGTGCTAGCCATATGCTGTATTGTGCCTACCAATTTTTGTCAACTACCATTCAAGCTGTCATTGCAATCAATCTTAGCTACCTATGTGCTTTAATATACTGTACCTACAATTCTCTCTCATCTTTTTTTTTTCTTGCCATGTAACTCTTTTCATTTTTTTAGATTTTGCAAGTATTTACCTACTTAAAAAAAATTTTTTTAGATTAAGGACCTGCCCGAAACGCTGCGCGTGCTAGTGGCTTTATAAGATTGTAATTACCATGTTATCTATCCCCCACATTCCCAATGTACCTTCTTGTATATGTATAAATAAAATAAAATAATAAAATAAAATAAGAGTGGGGAATATAATATGTGATTTTTGAGAATATACCAACAGTTTGAGACTTTGCCTGTGTACTGTATGTGAGTGTTCAAATTTAGTCTCTTGTTTATGTATAGGCCAAGGAACTTTTTCATCATTTTTAATGGTAATGTTGACATTATCTATTTGAAGGTGAATTTCATTTGATAATTTACTTCCAAATACAATGTAATAGGTATTCTCTATATTTAGTTTGTTGGTTGACATCCAACCACATCCAGTTTGTTTCAATTTGTTGTTTACAATATTACTTATTGTGTGTTGCATTGGAGTTTGAATAGATGAAGGCAGTATCGCCAGCAAATAGTATTGGTTTAAGGATGTTGGAGACATTTGGTAAATCATTGATGTATATAAGCAATAGGAGAGGTTCTAAGATGCTGCCCTATGGCACTCCTACGGTTACAATAGAGATGTGGGGGGGGGGGTTATGTCATTAATGGCTACGTATTGGTGTCAATCATTAAGATATGATAGAATATAGTTATCAGGAAGGCCAGTCGGCCGAGTGGACAGCACGCTGGACTTGTGATCCTGTGGTCCTGGGTTCGATCCCAGGCGCCGGCGAGAAACAATGGGCAGCGTTTCTTTCACCCTATGCCTCTGTTACCTAGCAGTAAAATAGGTACCTGGGTGTTAGTCAGCTGTCACGGGCTGCTTCCTGGGGGTGGAGGCCTGGTCAAGGACTGGGCCACGGGGACACTAAAAAGCCCCGAAATACTCTCAAGATAACCTCAAGAAGTGTGGGGAAAACCTGACTCCAATAATAACTTGTTTTGGGTTCTGAGACCCAGTAATTAATAATTAAATGAATATATATATATATATACTTCGATAGCTATGAAGGACCACCACTTTTTGAGAAAAAGTGGAAAACAAAGAGACAATGGAAAAAACTGATCTTAGGAACTAGTGTCCTATGGATCTTGGTAAAACTGTAATGATTATGAATGGAGTCAAATTAACTACACAAAATTGGGGGGTTACATGCTAAAAGATTAATACATCCCTAGCATTATTCTGGTGCTGGTTCTTCACCAGAGTAAATTAAATGTGTGAGTAAAAATATAGAATATAATATTGATGGAGGTAAATGCACCTCAATATACTACTGAAATGTTAAGCAACATCAGTAAATCAAAGGGTTAGTATCATTGATCTCTTTAGGAGATCACTACTGTAACTATGGAGTTATTGCTACTGATGAAAATGGACAGCTTAGCTGTGAATCTAGAAGTAATCGGTTGCTACACTCCACCGACGACGTGTTGCATAGGGCAAATTGTTGCACAGAACGGTGGGGAAGCCTAGCACCTCGGTTGAAGTCGCCTTGGTACTGAAAGGCAATTACATTGTAGAAATCTTCTACACAATAGGTAATTACATTTAAATCCTAAATCATGAGGATGACGGTAGTAAATTATCAGCTAATGTCTGAACAATTTGTATCATAGAAATAAACTGATAATCATATAATTAGATGGCAAATTTAATAAAGACACATACTATATTTTGTTGGTTTGCATTCGGCCTAACGACTGCCTACCTAAATGTTAAAAGTGGCCACATAATAACAAAAAGGGTAAACTTAGCAGCCGAGCCTCGTGTCGTTGGTGTGAAGACTTGAGCAACTCTTCGTCCTCCTGCTGCTGCTTGAAAGACGTTGACTCTAGAGTTGCTTGTATACTAGTCTATGACACGGCTATGTTGTGCCAGATAACGCGGCACCGCTCAACTGATCGTGGGAGCGAAATAAATAGGTCGAAACAGCTCTGCTACACGCTGTTAATGGCGTCCGTGCTCTCGTTCACGTGTCAAGTGACGCTCTCCCTTCTTCCTCCTGCTCCTTATTGCGCATGCGCGGCTTTCGAGCGTAAATGAATATGTATTTATTGCAATTGACTAAGGAAGGAAGAGGTAATAGCAAGTATTAATATCACATTAAATTCTTCTATGATAAATTAGAATTTCTTGTAACATAAATTGACTTGATAAAAGTTGTGCAGCCAATCGAGGAAATTAAAGTAAATCATTTGCATCAAGTAATTTCCTCTAGAATGTTTAAATGTTAGTTAAATAGGGAGCTCCAGTAAGTAATAGTATACTACAAAATCAAAGTTAACTATTTTTAGTAAAGGAAATGATAAACTGGACTCTTGTTATAAATCCAACTAAATGTGGAGAAAATTCATGTTGCTGCCTGTTGTTCCTCACGTACTAGGAAGAATTTGGCAATGAATAAATCATGATAATGATTAAATTTATAAGTTAGTAATTTTAGTAACTACTTTGGTTATATAAATACAATGATGTATAGAACTGTTGGTTATTTCCAACATAACTCCGGGGAGAGAAAACTCGGGTCGTAGTTCAGGTATTTGTACTAACGTACACCTGTTCTCTATCCTGAAGTTATATTCATGGGTTAGTAGGTTAGTACGTACCTAACGAATGTCCCGAATCTGTGGTAGATGACTAAGTCAACATGGGGACGTAAATAAACATTGAAAATTATTGAATAATTCCTTTGTAAGATACAGAAGGATTTAACAAATAAATTATGAATAATTGGATCATTTAAGATTAAGGAGACCTCATCATACGTGAGGCTACTGTCCAGGTCACTATGACTCGTAACTATTACTGGACACAACTCATCACTGCATCAGTATGGTCACCTCAATTTAAATGATAAGTTATCTACTCTTCATAGAATCAAATATTGTTTTAAGTTTCTGTTTGCAGTTCTGAGCAGCGACTCTTGATGGTCTTGTGCTCGGTTGAGTAGAATCATTGTTCTCTGAAATCTTGGGTTACAGGTCATATCTGTAGAACACTCATGTTCTGCAACTCTAAAGGTACTAATTTCTCTAGTGTTTTCCAAGGTAGTAGTGCCTCGACATGAAACTTTAACAATTCGTAATACACCACGGCGGTCAGGATGGGATATCAACAATTTTACCTATAGGCCAATCTGACCTGGGTCCATCACTGTCTACTAGGACAAGATCACCTGGCTTAAGTTGAACTTTATTGTATGGGCTTGCAGCTCCATATGATATTCTCTTAAAGCAGTTAAATA
>WNGS01122879.1:0-10883 GCA_020271785.1 Procambarus virginalis
TTTTTCTGCAGTTGGAAGAAAACGCGCACAGAATGGGGGACTTATTTTATTTTTATAATAATAATAATTAATTATTAATACAAATAATTAATTAATAATAATAATCATAATAATGATTAATTTTATTGATAATCCTTAAATGAAGAAGCATAATAGCTAATTATAATGAATAAAATAGATAATAAAGTGGATAATTAATTATGGTGACTAATAATGATTAGTGAATAACCATAAATTATCATACAGAAATATTATTAATGGATAGCTGTTATAATGATAATGTATTAATCAATTACAGTTAATAATTACATCTCTAATTAGTAATTGAAAGCTGCATTATTTTAATTTACACATTACAATTAATTACAACACACCTATCAGGATGAACCCAACCAGCCAAGCTAGCAACAAGAATAACGCGGCTGTCTCCCCCTAGCGGCGTCAGGGGGGGGGGGGTTCCGACCCTCCCGGCGTCAACAATAACAAACATTCCCAGCTGAGTGGAGCGTTGTCACCGACTCGAGCCATGGAACAGTTAAGTAACCATATGGAGCAACTTAAACGAGCTGCCTCCCATGTTCTGACTTTAAGCGTCTCGCTGATAGTCCATGGTTCAAATTATGACTCAGATACATGATGACCAAAAGTCTATAATCCGAGAGCAATCGGACATGATAATGAAGCTACAGAGTTATGCTTTGGCCATGCACAAGATTAACCAAGATCTGTCTGCCAGAGTCGACCACCTCGAACAGAAATTAAGCTCTCTGCAGATCTCGGTACTAACTCTAAATCAGCAGAAACCTCTAAGAAGCAAAAAGATTCAATTTCTTTCTTTATTATGCACCCCATACCCATCCCGTGGGCGGTGGTGTAAAGGATACAGAGGCACATAATCGGTTCAGGAACTGAACCCTCTAGTTCGTTTAGCTAAGCAAATAACAATGTTTGACGCTAGTTACAAAATTATCATGTTGTATACACATGTACACACCCTCATACATACATGTACATATATATATATACGTATACACATATACCCACATATCTAATCACCCACACAAATACCACATCAAGAATCTTTGTGTCACAAGTGACACAAAGAGGTGTCACAAGTGACATTACAAGAGGCTCACAACAGTCACTATACAAGGCACTTTACATCTATAGTGAGTCACAAAGTTACTAGTCTTGCTGCACACCCACCCAACTGGGCGGCAGCTTTACAGTCATGTGCATGCATTACCTACAGTAAGCAAATTTGGATACTTCGCTAAATTTCGGGCAGCACATCATTGTGAATGAAGTACTTACACATTTCTTGGACACTATTGATGGTGTTATCTCTAAATTCCGCAATTTTTTCACATTCCATTATATAATGACACAAAGTATGCGAATAGTTCTGCTGACAGAGTTTACATTTAGTCAAATCTACATCAGCAGATGTTACAAACTCCCAGAGGTACTTGTAGCCGAGCCTAAGCCTAGCAGTGGTAACATCTAGAAGTCTGCTAACATTATTGGATGACCCATAGACGTGCGGTTCTTCATGCATAATAGAATGATGATAGATGGAGTAACTGGTGTGAATTTCACTTTGCCTCAAGCCTCCGAAATTTAGTTGATGTTCCTGGATATTACTGCCCTCAGGCTGCTCAAAGGCAGTCCAAGTTGGTAATCAATTCCCTCTTTACGAGCAAAAGTCTTGGCTAGCTCATCAGTTCTATCATGCATTCGGAGACCAATATGGGAAGGAATCCACAGGAGACAACTCTGACTCCATCATTAATTATTTCACTATATCTGTGTCTAGCTTCAGAGATAAGCACGTCACAGTTATGCCTTGGGACTGAGGGCAGTCAAGGATGACAAGGTCACTTACAATTAGCGTGTCAACTTTGGATTCATATACGCGCTCTAGTGCAAGGATTATGGCAACCAATTCTGTTTGAAGAGTGGAGGCCCAGTTACTTAGTCTCGATCCACACTCATGGGAGAAGGAACCATCTCTCCCTGTCACAACAACTGCACTTCCAGCTGCACCATAGACTGATGCAAGGATCCATCAGTGTAAATCACTCTACGCTGTATTTTCAGCCCTTAAACTACCACCAGATGATGTAGACCACCACCCGCAGGCAGCTAAGTACGTGGAGTCCAAGCATGTCATAGCACAATCAAAGTAACCACCCAAATCGACTCATTCAGACACAAACTAAATTCAAAACAAATCCTCTCTGTGTGAGTACCAGTGCCCGCCTCTGCCCACCACCGCGCTGCCTGCCGCAAGTTTCCACCACAACAAATACTCCAGTCATCCTATACCTATCATGTCTCCCAGGAACAAGACTGTACTGGTAAATAAGATCAACAAAGCCCCTAACAAGGCATCCATCCCGACAAATAGTGCCAGTCAACGTGTTTCTCCCTCTGGAAGCTCTGGGGTCTGTGGCGGCGGTGCCTCCCTCCCCTCCACCCCATTGAGCCAGGGAGGGTTGTCCTCTCAACCCTCCCCTGCTGGCACTCTCGCATCACTGTTTACGAGATTTAAGCGTGCTTCTGGTCCCTCACCGGAGTTCCTTAACTGGGCTGATAACCAATGGTTCAAAAAGTTGTGCTCAGTCCTTGAGGCTCAAAATACGATCATCTTGAGTCTTCAATCCGAAAATCAAGCCAACTGTTCGAACCTCCAGCAACAACAGCAAGAAATAACCCTCCTCCAGGATGATAATAGAAACTTAAGGGCTAGCCGTGATCAACTCCAGCATGACTTGAATGGTCTCCGTGAGGAAAACATTCGTCTGAAATCTGATGAAACCATAAAAAAACAAGAGGAAGCTCTCAGCAAAATGACTGCAAGTATCAATACTTTATCCGCCCAACGTTCCGTCACCCAGGATGAACAAGATCAGCAAAAGCTGCTTGATTCTGTAGTTGTGTCGTCCCAAGCTATTCCAATTGAACGCGAAGGTGAAAAGTGTACTGAAATTGTTCAGAATCTCTTAAAACAAGAATTGCAGGTCAATCTAGACAAAACTGACATTATTGCTGCCTACAGAGTAGGCAAAACTAACCCATCTGGACACAACCAGCGCAAAATTCGACTGAAATTGGCCTCCCAGTCCACTAAATCTCATCTTGTCCAAACAGCTGCGTCCCAAAAAAGGGAATTTACATAAACGAGTGCTTGACTAGAAAAAGACAGCACCTCCTCTACCGCCTGCGTCATCAAACCCAGACGCGATTCATCAGTGCTTCGTTAGAGATGGCTTGATTAAAGTTAGGAAAACATCAACAGGTAAAATGTTTACAATTACTAATGAGGATAACCTCAACACCTTCCTCAACCAATGTGGTCTGTCTAACTTTATTAGCGCTCCCAATGAGTCAACATAATTAATCCCTTGTCACGTAGTGCGGGCTAGGTATCCTAATTTCTTTTTGTTTCACTTTTTAATTAATTTTTAATTTACCTTCTACTAGTCATTTTCTGGGCACAATTAACCGAGTGCTTAATTATATCTTCATGCCTCTTAAGTATACGGTCATAACTTACTACTTTTAGTAAATAATCCTTAGCTTAAATTAACCTATGTTTATTACTCAACTTTTCACTCATTTCATTATTACTAAGGTTGCCTAGCCTCGCCATCCTCTCTTACTCCATTGTACCACTGGCTTTGCCTGTGTCTCATTTATGGAAATTATTTACTTACAGCTAGTGTACCTGAGAGTACCTGTAAGCTACCTCATTTTTTGTTCTTTTTTGTTCATTTTGTTTGTGTGTTGTATAGACTTGTTTTATATATATTTTCCCCTTTTATGTCTTAATTCTTTTTTGTAATTTGCCATTCCTGCCTTGTATTCCTGCAACCATCCTTATTATGCAGGCAAGTTTAGACCCTGAACTAAACCTCTTATCCACTATCTATGACAATCATCACTTTAATGATCTGAACTGCAGATATTTTACAGCAAATGATGTAAACAATGTATTATCACATAATCACAATATCTCTGTAATCAACTTAAATGTTAGATCCCTAGGTAAACACTTCGATGATGTTAGTGCCTTAATTGAAACTATTGACAACAAATTCACTTTTATTGTACTTACTGAAACATGGTTGAAAGAGGATACTACTCAACTCTTTAACATGCCTAACTACTTGGCAATTCACAACTGTCGTCAAACTCAGAGAGGTGGTGGTACTGCTCTTTACTACCATCATGAACTAACATGCTTAAAAGTAATTAGAACTAGAGACTGCTGTGGGGAGTATATCTTCGCCAGTTTCAGAGTAAAGGGTACCGAATCTATCCTGTCTGTGGGAGCAGTCTATAGGATTCCTAACACTGATGTGCCCGAATTCAATTCAAACCTTAGAAATCTAATACTCGATAACAGACTTAACAAAAACCATCTAATTATCGCAGGGGACTTTAATATTGACCTCTGCGAGCCTGAGCACCCTACTACTGTTAGCTTCCTCAACTGTATGAATTCCTGCTTCCTCATACCCTTAATCACTAGACCTACCAGAATCACTGATAGTACTGCCACGACTCTAGATCACATCTGGACCAACATAACCTCTCCGCTTACTTCAGGTATAATCACCGACAGTACTACAGACCATTACCCCACATTTCTCTTAACTAACATTAACAAACCACCTCTAGAGTCAAGGGAGATAAGTTTTAGGCTGCACAATGAATCTGCTATAGGCAATTTTATAACTGCTGCTGATAATGTCAACTGGGAGTCAGAGTTAGGTAACATAGGGGACATCAACCTAGCAGTACAATCTTTTCTTCAAAAAACTCTAAGCCTTTATAACACCCACTGTCCTATGCTTACAAAACAAGTCACTACAAAAGGCTTAACAATCCCTGGCTTACAAAGGGAATACTTAAATCCATTAATAAAAAACATGACCTTGAGAAGAAGTATAGGCTAGGAACCGTCTCTAAAGAATTCTCAAAGAATTACTCTTTACTGCTATCTAAGATAATTAGACGAGCCAAAACTAAATACTACAAAGATAAATTTACCAAATAAAGAGCAACATTAAAAAAACTTGGAGCACAATTTCACAAATCTTGGGATCAAAGAAGATTTTAAACAACAAACCAACACTCCTGTCAAATAACGATGGTCAGCTTTCAGCATCTGATTCTGCTATTGAGTTCAATAGGTTCTTCTCTTCTGTTACGGGTTAATAAATAAGTAAGGTTGAACAGAGTATCCCTTATTCCTATGTGGGAGTACAATAATCATTCCTAGACTAACCAGGTTTAGTAGCAAGCAATTATTATTGTGGATATTTTACTTTGGGGGCCGGGCCTTTTGTTCTCCCATATCTTGATACCTCTAGTCTTACCCTTACCCCTTAATAGTACCAAGTTCCCCATAGCAAGCCCACCATTGTTCATAACAAGTGGGGGCCTGTCCGGGAGGAACGTTATTATTGTAAAAAATTAGATTTTTGAGTGCCAAAACTAAAAATTCTTGTTTCCGCAGAACGGTTGTGGGCTAGCCTAGGGTCCAGCTCATCTGGCGTAGAACATTCTTTGCACTGACTGGACACCCAGCTGGATCTCTTCACGATTAAGGTTAGTGTGGCCTTGTGTTAGGGGCCGTGCAAATTTTTGTTTTTTCCAATTTTTTAATTTTTAATTTTTTTCTGTGGCTAGGAGCTAAAATTTTTAGTCATGTCATCTGAAATGCAGAGACTGGCAATGAACCCTTCAGTGATAGAGATAAAGAAGCTCAACAAAGCAAATTTAATATTGTTAGGCAAGGAATTTGGCCTAGAATTAAATGACGCAGATAGAAAGTGGATTTTGATGAATGAAATTTTACGGCATTGTATAGACCAAGAACTAGTGCCAAGTGATACAATTTTATGCGAACCCAATTCAGGGGAAAGTGCAGTGAGTAGAAATATAGAATTAGAATTAACACTAGCCAAGTTAAGACTGGCAGAGCAAGAGGCCAGAGTAGCAGAACAAAATGCTAAAGTGGAAGAGCAAAGGCTCAAAAATGAGGCGGCAAGAATGGTACCACCTACTGGGGACTCGAACTCCAGACATTCCGATAAAAAACACAACTTGCCTGAATTTTCAGAGTCAGACCCTGAAAGATTTTTTAACCATTTTCAGAGACTAGCCATGTCCATGAACTGGCCAAGGGAAGAGTGGGTGAAAATCTTGCAGGGGCGGCTTAGGGGTAAAGCACAAGATATTTTTATTAATATGCCTGACGACGAGTGTTTTGTATATGATGAAGTCAGGGAAAGAATTTTGAGGGCGTACGAAATTACTCCTGAAGCTCACCGCCAAACTTATCGCAACCTTAGGCCCACTCACAACCAACCGTTCACTGAATTTGCCAATGAGCAAATTAGATTGTTTGATAAATGGATTCGCTCGGCTAAAGCCGAAACATACCAGGCACTCAGAAATGTAGTCTTAGTAGAACACTTTATAGATAGTATGCCAGAATATATTTCGCAATACCTTAGAGGAAGGGTAGAGTTAAATTCTAAAATAGGGGACTTGGCCAAGATGGCAGAAAACTACCAGTTGGCGGGCAAAAGGCCCAATAAAAATAATTTTACCCCACAGAGTAACAAAACTTATACCCACAGCCAGTCCAGACCAGCTCATTCTAAACCTTCACCTAATGCACCTTCTGTTTCAGACATAACTAACCCTGTTAAATTGTCTACCCCCACGACACTAAAGAGTGAACCGAAGGGTAATTCGGTTAGTAATGTCTCTTCTCCCCGACGTTTCTGTGGTCATTGTAAAAGTTCAACCCACCATATTAGCCGTTGTTGGCAACTGTACCCGGAAAAAAGACCCAATGCTCTCGTTGTGACACAGGGCTTGAGGCCTTCTGAAGGGTTAGGGAGTAAGACTTCCAACCCACAGTGGTTGGACCTGCTTACCCCATTCTTATCGAAAGGGAGACTACTTTTGTCTGAGGGTTCTTCCTGGAGGGACGTGGTGATCTTCCGAGACACCGGTGCCATCCAGACTTTAATTTTAGAGAGTGCTTTGCAAGGTGCCAATACTCTCGACACTGGAGAGGTGGTACTGGTCGAGGGTGTCACTAGTGATACTCGAGCAGTACCCCTCCGTAAGGTTACCCTGGAATCTGATTTCCACAAGGGTATTTGTACAGTCGGAGTCACTTCGTACCTACCTTTCCCTAATGTTGATGTAATATTGGGTAATGATTTAGCCGGGGATAAGGTAGGGGACTCCAGACTGCCTGTTATGTTGCCTAACCCAAAGGTTTGCCTGGATTCACCCACCGCAGAGGATAATGTTGTGTACCCTGCGTGCGTGGTGACTAGGTCTATGGGACTTAAATGTAAGGGCAGCCCTGTGCTTGCCAAGGTGGTAAATCCCAAGGACACGAGGGACCTTCCGAGTGGTGAAAGCCCAGTGGACCTTGCGGACACATTCATGGCCCGACTCGATGACGGGGCCGAGGACATTGTGGAGAGCCTGTCACCCCCGCCTACCGAGAGTAGTGGGGAGGTGGAGGAGAACACTGTTGAGCCTCGGCCAATGACATCTGACCAAGGCCTGGACGCCTCCTTGAGTGAGTTACAGAAAGCTGACCCCAGTCTTGCAGATTGTCACGAGACAGCCGTCTCTAAGGAGGAAATTGTAGACGCAGCAACTGGGTACTACTACAATGATCGGATTTTGATGAGAAAATGGAGACCTCAGAGTGCTCCCTTGTCAAATGAGTGGGAGGTAGTCCACCAGGTTATGTTGCCGACCTGCTATAGAGAAAGAGTTTTGTCAGCTGCCCATGATGATCCTATGGGGGGACATCAAGGCATTAATATTACGTATCACAAAATCTGCAAGTACTTTTTCTGGCCCAAGCTGAAAAGCGATGTGGCAAAATTTTGTAATGCATGTATTGCATGTCAACTTGTTGGGAAACCAAACCAGACTCCACCTAAAGCTCCTCTTAAGCCTATTGTCGTGCCGGAGGAACCATTTTCTCATGTGGTAATGGACTGTGTTGGTCCATTACCTAGAACTAAGTCTGGTAATATTTATCTAATTACGATGATGTGTATCACGACTCGTTACCCAGAGGCTTTTGCTGTAAGGAACATCCGAGCAAAGACTGTTGTTGCTCGTATGTTGCAATTTTTTTCCACTTTTGGACTGCCTCGGGTTGTGCAGACTGACAATGGTACTAACTTTAAGTCTGATATTTTTGAACAATTTTGTAAGGACCATGGAATAACTCATAAGGTTTCCAGCCCATACCATCCACAGAGTCAGGGGGTCATTGAAAGGTTCCATCTAACTCTGAAGCAGATGTTGAAGACATCGTGCGAGAGTTCCCATACCTTCTGGGACGAGAACTTGCCGTATGTTTTGTTTGCTGCTAGGGAGGGGTTGCAAAGTTCACTGGGTTGCTCTCCTTTTGAGTTAGTCTTTGGCCATAAAGTTCGTGGACCCTTGCAAATGTTACAGGAGAATCTGTTAGGGAACGTAACGTTAACCGAAGGTTCGGCTTTCTTTGCGCAACACCACCAGAGACTCAAGGACTGCAAGGCTGCGGCACTAAAGTATCTTGGGAAGGCCCAAGAGAATATGAAAGAACGGAACGATGCCAAGGCTAAGTTGCGGGTATTTCAGCCCGGTGACCCTGTCCTGGTACTAAAGCCTCGACTGGGGAGCACTATGTCCCACAAGTACGAGGGCCCCTACATTGTGACAGAGAAGACTGGGGACCTCACGTACAAAGTGAGACACTCTGATAAGCGTAAACAGGTAATGCTCGTACACGTGAATCGGCTGAAGAAGTTCCAGGGCCCCAGGCCCATTGCACTAACCAATGTTTCCATTTCCAGTGAGGGAGGGGATGATTGTTCTGGGGACCCAACTAATCTCATTCTCACTAATTCTAGTTCTGTGAATGCTGTGGAGGAGGGACTGTCCCATTTGCAGATGTCCCAACGTGACGAGGTGCAGTCGTTGCTTGACGAATTCTCCAGTCTGTTCGGGGAGGTCCCGACCCAGACTGATGCCATTTACCATGATGTCGAGTTGACGGACTACACCCCCATTCGCCTTCAACCCTATCGGATGAGTCCGGAAAAGAAGGCCATCGTCCGTAAGGAGGTCGACTTCTTGCTCCAGCACGGCCTCATCAGGCCGAGCCAGGGCTCTTGGTGCTCGCCCTGCCTTTTGGTCCCCAAACCAGATGGCTCCTGGCGATTATGCACCGATTATCGGCAGCTCAACAAGGTGACCATAGTGGACGCCTATCCGTTGCCACGTCTCGAGGACTGTATCGACAAAATCAGTTCTATTCTGGACTATCCAGTGCTCAGGTCTAAAAAGGACATTCAACGATTTATCGGTATGTGTGCATACTACCGACGCTTTTGTCAGAACTTTTCCAGTGTGGCCACTCCTCTCACAGATTTGTTGCGGAAGGCCGTTAAATTTAAGTGGTCATCGGACTGTGCAGAGGCATTTAAAAACTTGAATTGATCTTAGCTTCCGCCCCAGTGCTTGCTAGTCCAAGGTTCGACCGTCCGTTTAAAATTCAAGTTGACGCGTCTGACTCGGGTGCTGGTGCAGTGTTGTTGCAAACTGGGGATGATAAAGTGGAACACCCAGTATATTATTACTCTGTGAAATTTGACAAGGCGCAGCGCAATTATTCGGTGATAGAAAAGAGGCGTTGGCGCTAGTGCTAACTTGCAAAAAGTTCGAAGTGTACCTCACAGGTAATATAGTAGAAGTGTACACGGACCATAACCCATTAGTTTTCATGAATCAGATGAAGCAGAAAAATCGCATCCTCAGGTGGGCATTGTACCTACAGGACTTTAATCTATCTATTATCCACCTACCGGGCCGGCTCAACGTGATAGCCGACGCTCTGTCCCGCTTGCCTGAGTAACATTCATCTGAGCCGCAGGAAGCCATACCAAATGTCACGTTTTAGTTATTTTTTTTTTAGGTTCTCCTGTGACATTAAATATCCCGTGTCCAATTTATTTACTTCCTTTTTTTTTTTGTTTTGTGTATGTTTTTTCTTTCAGAGAATTCCTTTTTTTTTTTTTGCAGAGAAATTGTTGTTTTGATTGATTATCTTGTATGTCATGGATTCCCTTTTTATTCTCTGTGTACTCTTACAAAAAATATGACTTCCTCTATATGTCACATTTTTTTTTCTCTGAAGGGGGGAGGAGTGTTACGACTTTGGGTTCTTTAAGATGGAAACCAGAGGTCAAAATTGAGCTTATTAACGACAATAGGGCAACAGCACGCATAGAGAGCTGAAGCTGTTTGTAATCATCCCTGCCAGAAGTACGACGATTTCGTATTGACTCACCAGCATTTAGACTCTTAAGACTTGTTGTGGATTAAGTAACTGTTATAAGTTTAACTACCCGTAAATGAGGGAAGTAGCAATATGAGGCATAAAGGAAGATGTTTTAATGTGTATAGCTGTATGACAATTGGGCTCTTCCCGCACCCTCACGCATGCTGCAGGTCTCGGACTGAGACGCCTTCTCTGCTGACTGCCGTTGCTGTTCGTGGACGTGCTCTCCTCCTTCCTCTTAATTCTTTATTTCTGTGACTTAGTTGGTTAAGTACTACCCATAATTACTCTTTTTGTATATGTCTGGCATACCTATCGTTGATTGTAGAGTAGTATACCTGTGGTGTAGGAAGTGTATTTAGTTGTATTTTTCCACCTGTTATGCTAACGGGGGTCCCAGTGTAACCACGTGTCCCCTACCCTAAGCTGACTCCAGTGTGTTTATAGTAGAGCTTTACCCTAGCTTGCTTTCAGTGTAAAACCTTGTATCCTGTCT
>WNGS01122886.1:0-10134 GCA_020271785.1 Procambarus virginalis
TTCTGTAAAAATACAATTCAGTTCTCAGCGTTGACTGTGCGATTAGTTTAATAAATATATAAACCTTAACGCGCCGAGTCTTGTTCCATTTATTGTGCCACAGCTGGGATTGCCATGAACAACCAGTGTTGCGTATATTAGCAGAAAATGTTATACATTTTGTTTCCAAAAGGGGAATAATCAAAGGAAAGTAAATTATTTGAGTTGAAACGGTTACCAAAATATGGTACCATGGTTTAGCTTATCGAAATTTCATTGTAATTTATAGAATAAATAAAAGGCCTTTTTTTTACATTGTGTTTGTGTTTCTGCTATTGTGCAGCCGGAATTTGGAGCTCAAAATAGGGAATTTGCCTTTGTCCGAGTCAGAAATTATGATATTTAATTATCGTAAGAAATACACAGGGGGTATTTGTATGAGGTGAGAGGAGGGAAGTGTGAGGAGACCCAAATGCCTCATTAATGGTGAGGCATTGTGACCCAACTTTGAAAACTAAACCACAACAATAATTAACTTTAAAGATTACGAGATTTATATTCTAATTTCTGCGAGTTTGAAAATACGCAAACGCACGCGCGAACATCACACAACACCCCACAACACACACACACACACACACACACACACACACACACACACACACACACACACACACACACACACACACTATGAGAACGATATTGCAATCAAAGCGAAAAAACAACCTAAGCTACTACACAGTCATAAGAAGAAAAATGTCGGTGAACGACCAAGTGACAAGACTAAGGAAGGCAGAGGGGACATATACTGAAAGTGACAAGGAAATCTGTGAGGCACTGAATGCCAGTTTCCATGGAGTGTTCACTACCGAGCCCGAGCAGCTCCCATTGTTGGAAGGGGTTACCCTAGATGAAAGACTATCAGATATAGAGGTGACAGTAGAGGAGGTAATGAAACAGTTGACAACTCTAGATGCATCTAAAGCAGTAGGACCAGACAAAGTATCACCGTGGATACTAAAAGAAGCAGCGCAGGCCCTCAGCGTGCCTCTGGCAATGATCTTTAATGAGTCACTTATGTCGGGAGAATTGCCCAGTTGCTGGAAGAAGGCAAATGTCGTGCCGATCTTCAAGAAAGGCGATAGGGAGGAGGCACTTAACTATAGACCTGTATCACTGACAAGCATCCCCTGTAAAATACTGGAAAGAATAATTAGGCTACGACTGGTTGCACACCTGGAGAACATTAGGTTTGTGAACAAGCATCAACATGGGTTCTGGACAGGGAAATCGTGCCTAACAAACCTTCTGGAATTCTATGATAAAATAACGAGGATAAGACAGGACAGAGATGGTTGGGCAGACTGCATATTTCTGGACTGCCAAAAAGCCTTTGATACAGTACCGCACATGAGACTGCTGTTCAAACTCGAGAGGCAGGCGGGGGTAGGGGGAAAGGTCCTAGCATGGATAAGGAACTACCTAACAGGAAGGAGCCAAAGAGTTACGGTAAGGGGCGAGAAGTCGGACTGGCGAACAGTAACAAGTGGAGTACCACAAGGATCGGTGCTGGGACCAATTCTATTTCTTGTATATGTTAACGACATGTTTACGGGTGTAGAGTCCTACATGTCGATGTTTGCGGATGACGCAAAGTTGATGAGAAGAGTTGTGACAGATGAGGATTGCAGGATCCTCCAAGAGGACCTGAACAGGTTGCAGAGATGGTCAGAGAAATGGCTACTGGAATTCAACACGAGCAAATGTAAAGTTATGGAAATGGGACTAGGAGATAGGAGACCAAAGGGACAGTACACAATGAAGGGGAACAGCCTACCTGTGACGACGCGCGAAAGAGACCTGGGTGTGGACGTAACACCTAATCTATCTCCTGAGGCACATATAAATAGGATAACGACAGCAGCGTACTCTACACTGGCAAAAGTTAGAACATCATTCAGAAACCTAAGTAAGGAGGCATTTAGGGCTCTTTACACTGCCTACGTGAGGCCAGTCTTAGAGTATGCCGCCTCATCATGGAGTCCCCATCTAAAGAAGCATATAATGAAACTGGAAAAGGTTCAGAGGTTTGCAACGAGACTCGTCCCAGAGCTACGAGGGATGGGGTATGAGGAGCGCCTGGGGGAACTATGCCTTACGACACTAGAAAGAAGAAGGGAGAGGGGGGACATGATAGGAACGTATAAAATACTCAGAGGGATTGACAGAGTGGACATAGACGAAATGTTCACACGGAATAGTAACAGAACGAGGGGACATGGATGGAAGTTGGAAACTCAGATGAGTCACAGAGATGTTAGGAAGTTTTCTTTTAGCGTGAGAGTAGTGGGAAAATGGAATGCACTTAAGGAACAGGTTGTGGAAGCCAATACTATTCATAATTTTAAAACCAGGTATGATAGGGAAATGGGATAGGAGTCATTGCTGTAAACAACTGATGCTCGAAAGGCGGGATCCAAGAGTCAATGCTCGATCCTGCAGACACATATAGGTGAGTACATATAGGTGAGTACACACACACAGTACACACACACACACACACACACACACACACACACATACACACACACACACACGCATTATCATAATAGCTTTCATAATTTTCAACATTATCATTAGGAATTAGAAAGCAAAAGAGATTTGGGAACGGATATCATCCAAAGTTATCTCGTCAAGCACACGTAAATAATTTGTAAATTAAACATCTGTTCACTGGTACACAACGCAAGGATAAAGTAATACCAGATGCAGCTTAAAAAAATAATAAAAAAATTATCGTTCTTCACACATTAAAGTGGACAAGTAAATTTAGGATAAATTGATGTTATATCTTCCCCTATACCAACGTCAATGAGATCGTTACATAATTGATTGAACAATAGACCAAAAGGTCTGAAATATTTTAGAGTTTCACATTCAATACTGCAGTGTTCCACTGCAGTATTGCAGTGAAACACTGCATATTCCACGGATGACTTAATCTTTTATCACAGAGTTTACAATCTGAATATTCTGGTAGTGGCTCAGCCTCACTATAACCTGTCAGATATGCCAGGGCGAATTACCACATGACTACGTCACAATGCCTGGTCCTATTACCGTACTGACCATACAAATGCTCTTGTTACAAAAGTCGTCGTAGCTCTTAATGCTGCACATTCCAGGTCTCTGGCCATTTCTTAGTTCTTCTAAATCTGATCTCTTTAATTTGTATGTTTTAAATAATTACATTAGATGGTCCAATGGCATAGTGTTTTCTTTCTTGCAAGCTTCATTGCCTAAACGATGTACAAAGTCATGCTTTCCAACTTCAATATGAGACTGGATTTACACAAATTGTATACAAAAGTTATTATCTTTTTAACAACAAAATTGATGTAAAAGTTTAAAGTTATAAAACATACCACATTCTATTTAATATTACAAGCTTTCCAGGATGTAACAAGGATGAGTCATGTGGGCATCATATGAGCCGAGCATGAGTGTTGAAGTGGGCAGCAGTTGATCACCTGATGAGTTGTACTTGTCGTCGTAGCGAACCCTCGCATTGTGTTACTAACACCACCACAGTAACACTAGCAGTGGAGTGCATCTTGTAATGAATATGAGTTAATTAACTCACCCACGTTACTACTCTACTGCGGCTACCGTTACCAGTACGACTACCATGCTAACGGGCTTCAAATATAGTCACAACTTTACTACTGCTACAACTCTCTGCCATTCGAGGGAGACCACTCCATCTCCACTGCTGGAGACCGTGTGTGTGGTGGCCAATGAACCACACACACACGTCCAGCCTGTCCAGTGGGCAGGCCATGTATGTATGTCCTACCCACTGTTAAGAGACCATATTGTCAGGACTGGAAGCAGAGGGTGTGGCGAGTGAAGGGCCGAGAGTGTGGTCAGGAGGAAGGGCAGAGCATGTGGGAGGGGTGGGAAGGTTTCGGGTTTACTGGGAAAGGAGACGCACAAAGACTCACCAAAGACAAGTAATGAAGGGTGGAGAGTGAAGACTGAGGGGGAATATTTAATGGTCTTTAATGGTGCTCTGTGTTTATTTATACATTTATAACAAATAAATTATAATAAATTACTGGCTTTTAATTTGTTTCGACACTTGCAGTTTACTATCAAATTTATCTCGAGGTATATATGTATCTATATCTATGTATTTGTATCTGTAAAATAAAATGTCTTTGTCTTTGGTCGGAGGCCAGACGCTTGAAGCTACAATTATGCAACCTTGCAAGGGAGACTGTGATTGTTTGGGGATTGTTGAATGAGGGTAATTGATGCCCCGCGTGTCCTCCTTGAGGGGGGGGGGGAGAGTCGACCTTTATGCACCATTTTACGACGTTAGTTGTAATGAAATGTTCTGCCCGGAGTCCGTAGACTTTAGGGAATCCACATATTGATAATATCACCACTGTTTAGGTGACAGATTTCCATTCTGGTGTAAACTTTTAGTTACAGTGATGGTGATAGTGTGCAGTGTAGATGGAGGCAATGAGGTACACAGTGTGTAGTGCACATGTCACTGTGATGGGGGAGATGGGGAGAGTGTGTGTGTGGTTGAGGTAGGTCTAGTGTGTAGGTGTTTAAGGTCATGAAGACAGTGTGCATTAAAGAAAGTTTCAGTGATGATGGGAGACGGGGGGAGGGTGTTTGTTGGGATATTAAGGAAGGTAGTGTGTAAGGTGATATGCGGAGGGTGTGTGTGGGAGGGAGGGGGTAGACCTGGAAGGGTGTATGCAAGAGACCTGGGCACTGCCGGGTTCTCCATCTAGTACATAAATATTAAAAGCTAAAGTGCATACTTAAAGCTACAAACAATCTCCATCTTACGCCTAACTGGTCCTTTGACGCCGATTAAAAGCATTAAGTTGAAGTCATTTAAAATGTAGTACAATTTGCCCCCAAAAACGTCCCGAGCGAAGGTATTAAAATCAAACAATTCAACTCAACCAGAGGCAAAAGGGGAGTTTAAGTGGAGAAATGAGATAAGGTGAGTAAGCAATTACAGACTGGAGCACCTAGTTACCAGGACGCTAACGAGGTGGGGACGAGAGGGTGGTCCTGTTGACGACGGATAGGCTGTTTGGGCCGAGGTAACGAGGCCATTTGTCACAAGATGACCAATCTTGCAACATGTTGCCAACGAGTTTAAACAGTCACACTTGTGTAAGTAGCCAGGCTTACTACGAGAGTCACCCACCAGTGTAAACAATGTATTTATATATGTTTAAGATGTTTACACAGTGATACAACAATATGTGCGCGTGCACACACACACACACACACACACACACACACACACACACACACACACACACACACACACACACACACACACACACACACAGATAACGGGACACAACGGGGAAGGAATGAGGTCAGGAGACGAGAGGTCAGGAGACGAGAGGTCAGGAGACGAGAGGTCAGGAGAGGAGAGATCAGGAGACGAGAGGTCAGGAGACGAGAGGTCAGGAGACGAGAGGTCAGGAGACGAGAGGTCAGGAGAGGAGAGATCAGGAGACGAGAGGTCAGGAGACGAGAGGTCAGGAGACGAGAGGTCAGAAGAGGTCAGGTGGGGTGAGGTCAGTGAAGTAAGAGTCAGACATGAAGATCATATACAACAATATATAGTTTATGAAGTATTAATATAACAAAAAGTAATCAATGTGGAGTTTTCCATCATGTTATCAGAAGGTTCTGCGTTATCTGGTGGCTGTAAACTCCGGACACTGCCATATAATGTTCATGTTCCCACATGATGAGTTTAACGTCCTTAAACGGCAGCTTTATTTGCGTTTGGTAAATATTTGCATCTGAGTTTGGTAATGTTTCACCAAGATGAACTTTGTCACAAGCTGGTGTAGTTTATAGCTTCCCTGAGATGACGTTATTGGTGTTGTAAGTCCGGCTTCTGGCCAGGCTTAACTGGTAGTAAATATCTTGTGCTTTCCCGTTACAGACTTTATGGCAGTTAGTTAGTTCATTTATTATACACCCCATACCCATCTTGTGGCGGTAGTGGAAAGGGTTACAGAGGCACATAATGGGCTCAGGGACTGAACCCCACAATTCATTTAGCTAAGCAAGTTACAATCTTGATGAGCTAGTTACAAAATTCAATATAAGTCGTCACATCAACAATGGGTTCGAGATCGACCTCAAGTACAGGTTCTAAATTAGCAACTGACATATGTGGAGAGCTAGTGTCACAATTTATATGTTTGTCCTGCACACCGCCCCCCATCCAGTGGGCAGCGGTGGATAGGTTACAATCACTCAGTTACTACCTACAGTTAGCAAACTTTATGGCAACTGTTGAATATGTTGCAAACTGTCTGATGCGTCGGAGAAGTGATTAGTTGCTCTTGTAGCGTGTTAGCGTCTCTGACCATGACCTTCAGTCCTGGCCGCCACCATCCCTAATGATGCATGTTGGGTAGTTATGGCTGATGTTGCCCCGTTACTCTGGCACAGCTCCAGACAACAGTTATGTGGCAACCACTCAACGCTGCTAACGTTAATCCGCCGTTGATTAACCGTTACTCGAGGCTGTGTTTGGCGGCTGGTATATGGAGTCAGTGATGCACTGGCTCTCACCTTCAAGGACCTGATGGCTACCTGTCCCAGGAAAGGGGAAGAAGCTAATAATTAAGCCAAGATTTGTACTGTTATCACCATGAACGGAAAAGTAATCTTGGTTGTGTTTTCTTAAGTTGGTTCTCTATAGACCGTGAACTCTAGTCTCACAATCTTTCGTTATCAGTGTCTGGGAAGGAAAGAGAATCATCTTTTATTTTTAAAGAAGACTGTAATACAGGTTCAACTTCACTGTTATTCCTACCATGATAACTGGACAAAAAGTAGACTAATGTGTATACCCAGAGAAGTTGGGTACACCTCTCGGGTATATCTCCCGTCATAATAATAATAATAATAATAATAATAATAATAATAATAATAACAATAATAATAATAATAATAATAATAATAATAATAATTATGATAATTATAATTATGATAATAATTATAATAATAATAAAGACAAATTAAATAATAATATCAATCCGACGACAGGCCACAAGTGTTGTGGCCGGAGCAACACAAACCTCCAGAAACACTGGTTGTTGTCTGGAGGCGGAGCCGCCACCGGGACACTACTGTTGTTGTCTTAGCCAAGTCCACCTCAGTCACGAAGCCATTGGAGATAAGGAACGTGCGCTAAACAACGGTTCAAGAGAAAGGCGAAGATAAAACGGGAAATGACAAGAGAGAGAAGTGGGAGAAATTGTTAAGGGTTTTGGGTTTGTGTTGACGGGCACTGCGTGCGACGAAATATCAAATGGAATTTAGTGTTGCCGCGGCCAAAGAAATTGCTTTATCAGTTAGAGAAAGGCGACGGCATGGAGGAAGTGCTTTCTCTTGCGCCTGGTCTCGAGGGGCCAAAACTGGCCTCGTTCAAGTGTAACAATGGTTCTCGTTCTTTATGGCCTCCTTACAACTTTTTTCTTAGCTGAAGGTCACCCAATAGCTGCCTGAAGCATTTTTTGCCCAGCATATAATTAAGAAAAGCAATTTCTTGAATTTATGGAAGTGGAGCCGTGAAGCAGCGCAGAACAAACTGGCCATGAAATTGGGAGGAGTGTGAAATGGCAGAAACAGGAAGAGAAAAAGGCAAGAAAATTCGCTGGTTAAGACAATCAGAAAAGACTAGAGAGAGAAAAATATTGAAGAATGGTAGTAAGAAGTAGGAATTTATGCATATTAAGAAGAGACGGAGCAGGGGAAATCTTCTTCTGGATGGACAGATGAACGACAGAAAATACTTTAAACGAACGTAACTATCAGGTCGAACGGAAAAAACAAATGGAAAAATTAACTTAATGCAGGCGATATATATATATATATATATATATATATATATATATATATATATATATATTTTTTTTTTTTTTTTTTTTTTTTTTTTTTTTTTTTTTTTTTTTTTTTAAAGTTTGTGAGGGTACCACCTCTGGTGCCAAGTTTGTGAGGGTACCACCTCTGGTACCACCTCTGATATATATATATATATATATATATATATATATATATATATATATATATATATATATATATATATATATATATATATAATTTTAACAGCTTGCTTCCCTATTCATAATTTTTGTTACTAATTGAAAAATCAATTAAGTAACCGTAACGTACCATAATCTACATTTTCTTTTATCAATTAACGAGACTGATTGTTTATCAAAAAACTGATAAAACGTTTACAGAACAAAAATAATTATCGCTTTAAGCTTCCAGCGTTCTTATTAACACACAGACCTGTAAGACATAGGCTTTTAGGCCGCTTCAATATTAGGGTACAGGATAATGCAATAGTGCAAAACTCTTAGAATGGGCCCCAGGCTCTCAGAAACGACTTTACACATGGACGAAGACACTATACAGGCTTTACCTTCCTTGAGCCCAATGTGCCATATCAACCCGTCCTCGCAAATTCGTATAGTCAATATTGACTAATTAAATACGTGCATAGGTGATATACTAAACATAATAGTTTACCTTGAAATGCTTCATAGAAAACACCGACCTTACCTTACCTTGTTAGTATGTTAAGATAAGCATCTTATTGCTTCGTAATTACTATTGTTACATAACCTATAATAGGTATAAGTTAAGTAATAATAATTGTTACATAACCTATTATAGGTATAGGTTAAGTAATAATTGTAATTACGAAGCAATAAGATGCTTATCTTAACATACTAACAAGGTTAGGTAAGGTCGGTGTTTTCTATGAAGCTTTTCAATGTAAACTATTATGTTTAGTATATCACCTATGTACGTATTTAATAAGTCAATATTGACTATACGAATTTGCGAGGACGGGTTGGCCATATCCACACATTTATGAACAGGACTTAGATATATATGACCCGTTCTACTCCAAAATTACCGATACTGTTACCCCAAAGTTATGTATTTATTTATGAGAATAATTATTACTTTTTAGAGACGGGGTCAGAATTGAAGATAGGTATATTCTCAGTTGTTCTTGAGGCCTTGTTCCTGTTGGTGCTGTGGTAAGATTCCCGCCAGAATGGCACTAAACGTTTCTTCAGAAAGAGAGGTCACACTTATGTGTGACCTCTCCAGTCCACATACATATGGATGTGACTGGAGCCATAACCCAGTCACATACATATGGAATGAAATGAACTTAAGGATATTTTCGTCACTTATTTTCTTTATTCAATTTCCTATTGTCCTCACATTACTTTTCGTAACACTGGCCCATTTACTCTTAATGAGAGTCTTAAGGAACACATATGAAGTGTTAAATTTGGTGACTCGGTGATTGCTCTCTTCTGTTATGTTAGGGACTTCAATCATTACATAGCATAACCTTCCAAAAATAATCTTTCCCTGCCGCTACTCTCTCCAAACACCGTTTTGTTGAGTCGACTCTCATACACAACATGTCCAACACGAACCTTTGTCCTGGCTGTGGTGTTGTCGACTCTCATACACAGCATGTCCAACACGAACCTTTGTCCTGGCTGTGGTGTTGTCGACTCCTGACTTTCTTATCGTATAGTCAAGTGCTCTGATCTTCTTATCAAGCTTAATGTGGCTGTCTTCCCTTCTGTGTTCTCCTTTTATAT
The DNA here is from genome assembly GCA_020271785.1 of Procambarus virginalis. Lineage (NCBI taxonomy): Eukaryota > Metazoa > Arthropoda > Malacostraca > Decapoda > Cambaridae > Procambarus > Procambarus virginalis. Next base: position 9,687 of record WNGS01122886.1, read on the forward strand.
CTCCTGTTCCTAGTTCCTTTTGTCAGTATGTCTTACTTCACTTTTATTCCTTTTCCGCTTTCTATGTTCTTACTTCACTTTTATTCCTTTTCTGTTTTCTTTGTTTAGTTTCTTTTTCTCGCAATTCGATTAATAATCGAATTGGCCATTATCTCCGTTATGTGGTATTCTTCCAGTTCCCCTCACCTCCTTTAATCCATCCTCCTCTCCTGCTTATATTCGCTCCTCATCCACTCCTACTCTTTTGAGCTGCCAGAGCGGGAGAAGTCCTAAACAGACAACAATTAAAAAAGCATGCGTCTTGATCACCCACACCCGAACTACACTTGTCCCCACCGATGGAGAAGCCCACTTTCAAAATTATAATTGGTCTTGTGAAAAAAATAACTGCCAGTGATCCAACAGTCGAAAATCGCATCATAGAAAAGCAAACGAGGAGCACTGCAGC
>WNGS01122888.1:0-26317 GCA_020271785.1 Procambarus virginalis
GTTCAAAACAAACACGTTCGAGTAATTACCTTTTTTTTTCTTATGGATAAATATGTACACATTATACACTGAAATCTTGGGAAAAGATAACATAGATTTCATGTGGTAGAATATTTGTCCGTACTCACATAAACAGACGATTCTTCCACCAGCTTTAAAGGGTTCTCAAGCAACAGCCTTTAGCAGAGTAAGTTGGTAATTATTATTTGTTGAATATGTTCACAAGCGACTCTCCTACGGCTCCCTCTCGCAGGCGAATCACGCCCACAACAAGAGAGAGAGAGAGAGAGGAGTGTGAGAGTAGAGAGAGAGAGAGAGAGGAGAGAGAGGAGAGAGAAGCTAGGAGAGAGAGGAGAGAGAGAGAGAGAGAGGGAGAGAGTGAGAGAGAGGAGAGAGAGATAGACAGACAGACAGACAGACAGAGAACAGAGAGTACAAAAAGAGAGCATGGTGCTAAGACAGAGAGAGAGGGAGACGAGTGAGAAGAGACAGAGGCGAGACAGAGAGAGAGAGAGAACAGAGAGACAGAGACAGCAGAAGCAGAGACAGAGACAGAGAGGACAGAGACAGAGAGACAGAAGGTGAACCGAGAAATACAAAGACAGAGACAGACACACGCAGTCAGTAACAGAACAACAGACTGCGGGAAGAAATACAGACTGAATAGACAGATGAAAGAGAGAGACGCAGAGACACACAGACAGTAGGAAAATATTTAGATGAGCAGACGGCTTTAACTGCCAAACATCTTAGTGGTGTGTGAATGTGACCTTGGCATGCTTTACCTCTTCAATGCTGACCCCCGAACCACTCCATTGTTCATCCTGTACCCGACCATTCCTCTGTCAATATGGACGATGCTGCTAGTCTCAACCGTGTGGCCTCCAACGTCGAACAGGCAAACAGACAGACAGACATTCACACGTAAAGTTTGGAGTATGTAGCATGATACAAGTAATGTGTTTCCATTCAGTAAGATACATATTTTGAGTTAATATTCTTGGAATAATGTCACCATAAATATTAAACATTTATTGTTTTTTGATACCATGGTGACGTTTGGGAGCATTTGTGCATCTGTCTACAATCTGTCTATCTATCTATCCTCTATCTATCTCTCTATTTATCTATCTTTCACCTATCTCTATTTTTTTATCCATTAATCTATATATCCTTTAATCTATTCCTATATACATCCATCTATCCATCAATCTGTACATTATATATCTATCCATTTATCTCTCAATCAACTCCCCCAACAATCAATATATTCATCTATCCATCTATCTGCCCGTCTATCTCAGTCAATCTATTCATCTAAATAATGCATCCAACCATCAGCCTATTTAAGAATGTATCTCATCTATCCTCCCATCTACCCATCTAGCAATCCATAAATCCTTCTATCTATATTTCTGTCTGTCCATTGTACATCAATCCATTTGTCCATACATCTACTCTCATCGGTCTATTATCTTTACTCTATACTCTACCGTCGGTCCCTGTATCCATCGATCTATCATCTATCTTCATCTATCCATCTATGCATCAACCTACACATCCATCCATCTATATATCCATCAATCCATTCATCTGCCCTTCTCTCTGTTCATTTATCTATATATACACATCCATCTTTGAATCCATCGTTCTATCCATCCATCTGTGCAGTCATCTATTAATTAAATTATCCATCTAAATTTCTATCCATTTATCCATTATTATTTCGATCTAGTTTTCTTTCCATTAATCTATCCATTTAGCTTTTCATCCATTAATCTATCCATTTCGCTTTCTATCCATTAATCTACCCATCTATCCATTAATCTATCTATCTATCCATCAATCTATCCATTAATCTATCCACGTATTCATTAATCTATCCATCTAGCTTTCTATCTATGTATCTATCTAGTAATCTTTCCAACTAGATTTCTATTCATCTATTTAACTATCTTTCCAACTCTATTTCTAGTCATCTATCTATCCATCCACCTAATTATCTTTCTATCCATTAATCATGCCAACTATATTTCCATCTATCTATCCATCTATCTTTTCGTCTATCTATCCTTCTACTTAGGCACCCATTAACCCATCCATCTATTTATCTGTCTATCTTCCATCCATATATCCATCCATTTTTCTACTGTCTGTCTGTCACTAGATGTCTTTGTCTCTGCCTCTCTGTGTCTGTCTGTCTGATGAAAAGTATAGTTGTCTACGTGTTGAGTGTCTATTACGAACCTTACCTCCTGTGCAGGTTAGTTTCAATTATAAATTGTTTGTGGACACAGTGGACAATGTTTTATTGGAATAAATCTACAGCTGATATCTGGAAGCCGCGAGTCACCAGTAATACTCCGCCCAGCAAAGTAGTACCTTCTCAGCTGGAGATTGTTAGGAATAATGTGAACCGGAATAGCCTATGTTGAGGAAAATGGACTCAATCAAAATCATGCATGGGGAATATGGTAAATAAAGTCAATAAAGGGTTTGGTTGAAAACGAAAAGCATAGAGTATTAAGGGGCGATGACTCAAGAGCGGTGGACGCCATCTTGACTTGAGGGGAGGTGTATCTTGGACGACCAAACCTTGCTAACTGAGGGTTTTTCTCCGGTCGTACAGTCAGATAAGCCATCATTACTTGTTACCAGGGTTGCAAGATAGGATAGAGTACTCATGCAGTCTATGGTGCTGTTTTATAAGAGAGAGTCCAAGATTGATTGATTGATGAAGATTAAGCCACCCAAAAGGTGGCACGGGCACGAATAGCCCATAAGTGGTGGCCCTTTTGAGCCATTACCAGTATCAATAGATGATACTGGAGACAGATGATCAATAGATGATACTGGAGACAGATGATCAATAGATGATACTGGAGACAGATGATCAATAGATGATACTGGAGATCTGTGGAGGTGCGGCTGCACCCTGCGTGACGGGAGATGTCTCCCGTGGAGAGTCCAAGTTTCCTTGAGGTTTATATATGTGTGTCACTGGTGGGCAGGTGTGGTGGAGGTGTGCACGGTTCCAGGGTTGGGACTGTGAGCCATAAGGTATCCAGAGCCCGCTTGGGAGTTTATTAACTAAGTTACCAAGTACAGAATGACCTTGTGTTGTAAGGACTACAAATTATGTCACATATTATCGTGTGTCTTATATATATATATATATATATATATATATATATATTATATATATATTTATATATATATATATATTATATATATATATATATATATATATATATGTTGTGACGGGAAAGTGTTGGAGTGTTGATGTTCGGCAGTCCTCCAATGGCAGGTGTCAATGCCTGGTCACACTTACAAAAAAAAGAGAGACTGCTTGCCTGTTGTCTGTGGTAAGTTAGAGGGAGGAACACGTAAAACACAAAGTATGAACAATTAAACTTTAATATATTTACTTTAAACATAAATGAAAATAAAGACAAATCTCGGGTAACTGAATAATGTAAAAATGACAAAGATAAATACAAAAAAAAACACAATAGATTAAATATTAATGTGAAATAGTGCAATGGTGCTGAGAATATTGGCTATGGCTGAGACCTCCCTTAGTATACGAAAGCCAGAGAGCTTAGTATGCCAGAGAGAGATGTCAACTCTAAGAGCACAAAATATTCTGAAGCTGATAGCTGGTCGGGCTCAGACGTCGACTCAGGTAGATGGTGCTGATGTGCGGTGTGCAGGTGTGCGGTTGGCGAGTCACCAATCAAGGAGCAGGCAAGCTGGGAATGGGTAGTTGGCTGGTAGAAGACGGGTGGCGAGCCGGCGTGAAGGGGGTTCAGGGTACGTTTTGCCTCCTGGTCAAAACGTTTTGTGCTACTGGTGACGTAACTTGAATGTAGTATCTTGTACTTGTAGAATCGACGTAACGTGCCTGAATGGTCCCCAGGACTATATGCAACTGAAAACTCACACCCCAGAAGTGACTCGAACCCATACTACCAGGAGCAACGCAACTGGTATATACAGGACGCCTTAATCCCCTTGACCATCACAACCGGACATAGGGAAGTGATAGCCGAAGCTATTTGAACCACTTCCCCGCCGACACTCGGATGGTAATCTTGGGCATAGCATTTAATCAAATCACCTCATTTTTGGGGGGCAACACGTGAGAACACAAATGCGAACAAGCTTGAATGGTCCCCAGGACTATATGCAACTGAAAACTCACACCCCCAGAAGTGACTCGAACCCATACTGCCAGGAGCAACACAACTGGTATGTACAGGGACGCCTTAATCCGCTTGACCATCACGACTGGACATAAGGAAGTGATAGCCGAAGCTATTTGAACCACTTTCCCGCCGGCACTCGGATGGTAATCTTGGGCATAGCATTTTATCAAATCACCTCATTTTTTGGGGCAACACGTGAGGAGGATTAAAACAGGAAGATACTAGGAGGCTACAAGATGACTTAGACAAACTGAATGAATGGTCCAAGAAATGGCTATTAAAGTTAAACCCGAGTAAATGTAAGTTAATAAAGCTAGGCGGTGGAAATAGGAGGCGGACACAGGATACAGAATGGGAGAAGAAGTCCTTCATGAAACGGACAGAGAGAAAGATCTAGGTGTTGATACCACGCCAAACTAGTCTCCTGAAGCCTACATCAAAAGAATAACATCTGCGGCTTATGCGAGGCTGGCAAACATTAGAACTGCCTTCAGGAACCTTTCAAAGGAATCATTCAGAAGCTTGTGTACCACATATGTAAGACTAATCCTCGAGTATGCGGCCCCCTGCATGGAGCCCGTTCTTTGTCAAGCACAAGAAACTGGAAAAAGTTCAGAGGAATGCCAGTAGGCTAGTCCCAGATCTAAGAGGCATGAATTACGAGGAAAGGCTGCGTGAAATGTACCTCACAACACTGGAAGACAAAAGAGTAAGGGAAGATATGATTACTATCTATAAAATTCTGAAAGGAATTTACATTTTGAAAAGGATAAACTGTTTAACATGAGAGGTACCCGAACAAGGGGACACAGGTGGAAACTGAGTACCCAAATGAGCCACAGGGACGTTAGAAAGAACTTTTTCAGTGTCAGAGTAGTTAACAGGTGGAATGCACTAGGAAGTGATGTGGTGGAGGCTGACTTCATACACAGCTTCAAATGTAGATATGATAGATCCCAATAGACCCAGGAATCTGTACACTAGTTGAGTGACAGTTGAGAGGCGGGACCAAAGGGTCAGATCTCAACCCCGGCAAGTACAACTAGGTGAGTACGAGAAAGACACAGTTTATGTTAACATTCTTGCTGTTTCCATTTATTCTATTTATTAATCCATCCATCTATTTATTCATCCATCTATCTATCAATCTTCTCATCTGTTATATATCCCCTCTATCCAAAAATATATCCATCAATCTGTCCATCTATTTTCCAACTCTCTATGCATACATATATTTGCACTCTGTTTATCTCCCTACTGTCTCTGTCTCTGCGTCTCTCTCTTTCTCTGTCTATCAGTCTAATCCCGCAGTCTGTTGTTCTGTTACTGACTGTGTGTGTCTGTCTCTGTCTTTGTATTCTCGGTCACTCTGTCTGTCTGTCTGTCTGTCTCTCTCTCTCTCTAATGTGTGGGTGATCGCCTGCGAGAGGAGCTTAGGAGAGCGTGTGAAACACACCAAAACACGTTTGTTTTGAAACTATTTAGCTGAGCAGACGGCTTTCTTTGCCAAACATCTTAGTGGTGGTGTGAATGTGACCTTGGCATGCTTGCTCTTTTTGACCTCCCCACCATCCATTGTTCTGACCTGTCTTCCCCCACTTCCTTGATTCCTCCATGTACACTGTATCCTCCAGCTACTCCCTCTCCTCATTTTCCCCATATCAACCAGCTGACCATTCCCTCTGTCAATATGGACGAGCTAGCCTCAACCGTGTGGCCTCCAGCGTCGACAGCCAAACAGACTGACAGACATTCACACGTAAAGTTTGGAGTATGTAGCATGATACAAGTAATGTGTTCCCATTCAGTAAGATACATATTTTGAGTTAATATTTCTTGTGAACAATGTCACCATAAATATTAAACATTTATTGTTTTTGATACCATGGTGACGTTTGAGAGCATTTGTGCCATATATGGCACTGAAGGAATACCCGGAGTTGCCTGAGTCTGTCTGTCTGTCTCCACTCTGTCAATCTTACTATCCTTTACCTATCTCTCTATTTATCTATCTATCCACCTATCTCTCTATTTGTCTATCCATTAATCTATATATCCTTTAATCTATTCTTATATACATCCATCTATCCATCAATCTGTGCATCTATACATCTATCCATTTATCACTCATCAACTCCCCAACAATCAATATATTCATCTATCTGTCCGTCTATCTCAGTCTATCTATTCATCTATATAACTGGTATCTAACCATCACCCTATTTAAGAATGTATCTATTCATCTATCTACCCATCTACCCATCTAGCAATCCATAAATCCTTATATCTATATTTCTGTCTGTCCACTTGTACATCAATCCATTTGTCCATACATCTACTCATCGGTCTATTTATCTATACTTCTATCTACCCGTCGGTCCCTGTATCCATCGATCTATCCATCTACCTATCCATCTTTCTATACATCTATGCATCAACCTACACATCCATCCATCTATGCATCCATCAATCCATTCATCTGCCCTTCTCTCTGTCCATTTATCTATATACATACATCCATCTTTGAATCCATCGCTTTATCCATCCATCTGTGCAGCTGTCTATACATTAATTTATCCATCTAGCTTTCTATCCATTTATCCATTAATATTTCGATCTAGTTTTATTTCCATTAATATTTCGATCTAGTTTTATTTCCATTAATCTATCCATCTAGCTTTCTATCCATTAATCTATCAATTGCGCTTTCTATCCATTAATCTATCCATCTATATATCAATCTATTCATCTATCCATCAATCTACCAATCTATCCATCTATTCATTAATCTATCCATCTATCTATCTATCTAGTAATCTTTCCAACTAGCTTTCTATTCATCTATCTAACTATCTTTCCAACTAGATTTCTATTCATCTATCTATCCATGCACTTAATTATCTTTCTATCCGTTAATCATGCCAACTATATTTCCATCTATCTTTTCGTCTATCTATCCTTCTACCTAGACAACCATTAACCCATCCATCTATTTATCTGTCTATCCATCTTTCCAGTCATATATCCATCCATTTTTCTACTGTCTGTCTGTCACTAGATGTCTTTGTCTCTGCCTCTCTGTGTCTGTCTGTCTGATGAAAAGTATAGTTGTCTACGTGTTGAGTGTCTATTACGAACCTTACCTCCTGTGCAGGTTAGTTTCAATTATAAATTGTTTGTGGACACAGTGGACAATGTTTTATTGGAATAAATCTACAGCTGATATCTGGGAGGCCGCGAGTCACCAGTAATACTCCGCCCAGCAAAGTAGTACCTTCTCAGCTGGAGATTGTTAGGAATAATGTGAACCGGAATAGCCTATGTTGAGGAAAAATGGACTCAATCAAAATCATGCATGGGGAATATGGTAAATAAAGTCAATAAAGGGTTTGGTTGAAAATGTAAAGATAGAGTATTAAGGGGCGATGACTCAAGAGCGGTGGACGCCATCTTGACTTGAGGGGAGGTGTATCTTGGACGACCAGACCTTGCTAACTGAGGGTTTGTCTCCGGTCGGACAGTCAGATAAGCCACCATACTATTTAACAGGGTTGCAAGATAGGGTAGAGTACTCAGGCAGTTTTTGGTCATGTTTTATAAGAGAGTCCAAGTTTCCAAGAGGTTTATATATGTGTGTCACCGGAGGGCAGGTGTGGTGGAGGTGTGGATGGTTCCAGGGTTGGGACTGTGAGCCATCATAGGGTATCCAGAGCCCGCTTGGGAGTTTTATTAACTAAGTTACCAACTACAGAATGACCTTGAGTTGTAAGGCGTACAAATTATGTCATATATTATCGTGTGGCTTATATATATATAAATTCTGTCTTATGTACTAGGCTGATTCCCTACTCCTTGATTTCCCCAGGCTCAAGTAAAGTCATTATTCCCCTAGACAACATCTAAAAGTTCACCGCCACTCACCACCCAGTTCGTGACAGAGTCAACAGTGAGAGGAACTCAGTGGTGTCAAATGCTAAAGCAAGAGTAGTTACCACTTACTATGACAAAGATCGGTCGCTTGAGAAACCTTTCATGCTGTGGAAAAATTATCTTTTTAAGCATGTGCAAATTAATTAAAAGTTCTGTTAATGTTCCCAAAATCATTGAATAATGGAGCATATTACTAATATGATTGTTTATGTTTGTTATGACAATATTTAGCTGTGCAGCTGAGGGACAGTGCCAAATGGGGGGTCTGAATGTGTCACTGGCAAGCTGTACCTTTTGTACTCGTGGCGCCCCGGACCACTCCAGTGTTCATCCCGCTCACCAGACCATTCTCTCTGCCAGTTTGGGTGAGGCCAGCCCCTACCATGTGGCCTCCACCTTGGAACACACAAACAACCTTCTCTCCTATAGTATGTACTAGAGGGGTCACCCATCGTGGTCTCGGTCTGTCTCCCATCTCTCCATCTATATACCTATACACCTATCTTCATTTATCTATTCATTCATCTATCAATCCATCCATCTATATATCTATACCTATATCATTTATACATCATTCATTCCATCTACTAATCCAACATTCCATCTATCAATCCATCCATCTATCTTTCCATCTAGCTATTCATGTTCTTCTATCATCTATAGATCATCGATTTCTCAGTCTACCTATCCTTCTATTTAACGAACAATCTATCCTTCATTTAAGATATATTCATCAATCCATCCATGTACCTATCTTGCCATCCATATATCCATATATCTATCTATCCATCTATCATTCTCTCCATACGTCTATTCGTGTATCTGACCATCTGCCTTATCATCAATCAATCTTTTTGTCAATCTATCCAAATATATATACCATCTATCCATCCACCTATCATTCTTTCCATCCATGTGTGCATCCATCTATCCTTCAAGCAATATATCCATCAAGTTTTCTATCAATCAATCTGTTTTTCTATCCATCTACTTTTCTATCCTTCTATCTTTTCATCTATCTATCTATCTATCCATGCACCAACTCATCTTTCTGCCCATCTATCCACCCACTTATATTCCATCTACCTATCCATCTAATTATTCATCTATTCATCTTTCTACCTATACATCCATCCATCTTTCCATCACTAAACCTATACATCTATTCATCTCTATCCATCCATTTTTCTGTCCATCCATCTACTTTTTACCTATCTATCTATATAGATAGATAGGTAGATATCCATCCACTTATCCCTCCATCCAATTATTCATCTGTCTACCTATCTATCCATATATTTACCTATTTATAACACAGAAATAAATCACACAGAGAGAGAGTGGGGCCTGATAACTCACAGCACATAGGTTCGAACCCTCATCACGGCTCCTATGGCTTATCTATTTATTCATGCGCCTATTGGTCTATCCATCCATCCTTTTACCTACTGTCTGTTTCATTCTCTTCCTCTATCTTTGTCTCTGCCTCTCTTGTCTGTTTCTCTCTGTCTCCAGCTGTGTTTCTGTTTCTGAGTTTCTCTGTGTCTCTGTCTGTCTCTCTCTTTCCGTGTCTCATAAATAAATCAATAGTCTAAGTGTGATGGTCGGCAGTGGGAGCAGCTCAGTGGTGTGAAGTACTAAAACACAATAGTTACCCTTACTCTGGTATAGAGCAGCTCAGTGGTGTGAAGTACTAAAACACAATAGTTACACTTACTCTGGTATAGAGCAGCTCAGTGGTGTGAAGTACTAAAACACAATAGTTACCCTTACTCTGGTATAGAGCAGCTCAGTGGTGTGAAGTACTAAAACACAATAGTTACTCTTACTCTGGTATAGAGCAGCTCAGTGGTGTGAAGTACTAAAACACAATAGTTACACTTACTCTGGTATAGAGCAGCTCAGTGGTGTGAAGTACTAAAACACAATAGTTACACTTACTCTGGTATAGAGCAGCTCAGTGGTGTGAAGTACTAAAACACAATAGTTACACTTACTCTGGTATAGAGCAGTTGCTTGAGAAACTGTTGACGCTGAGGGAGAATTGTCTGTTTGATGCTAGTACGGCCAAATTGTTCACGACTGGAAATTCCTCGTAATTTTCATAAAATCAGTGAATAATGGTCAGAATACTTTAAGACAATATTTTATTTGAAAAGTTTGACCTCCTACTATAAACAGACAGTCATTTTCTCCTTTGGTAAAATTACAATATATAAATATTGCATTTTGTCACATGATAAATGTGGTGTGTTGTGTGACATGAGTGTTATATAATGTTGGGATGCATAGGTGTGATCCTTACCGATATCATCTGTAACGTTGACGTCTGCTCCAGCGTCGAGGAGGACCTTCACAATGTTGTCGTGACCACCTCTGGCTGCCCCGTGAAGGGCTGTCCCGGCTGTCAACAGATACCACAATTGTTATTATACATAAACCATCACTATTCCAGTACTTTCTGTAAGATATTGAAATAAGCTGATAAAGATGAATATTTGTATATACTTAGTGACGTGTACCGACTCTACATATTATGCAAAACTATTTTCCACCCGAAATATACGGGAAGAAGATCAAGTTAAAATTGTTAAGATTATATCACCATTACAATATCCAACATCTCACCAGTTCTTATTTGATAATTTATTATTTGTGACGAGAGCAACAGTGGTGCTATTATCTTGCCCGAAATACTACCACACACCCCACCACACAACCACACACCCCACCACACTACCACACACCCCACCACACTACCACACACCCCACCACACTACCACACACCCCACCACACTACCACACACCCCACCACACTACCACACACCCCACCACACTACCACACACCCCACCACACTACCACACACCACCCCCACCACACAACCCCACACCCCACCACACACCCACCACACTACCACACACCCCACCACACTACCACACACCCCACCACACAACCACACCCCACCACACTACCACCACCCCACCACACTACACACACCCCCCACCACACAACCCCACCACACTACCACACACCCCACCACACTACCACACACCCCACCCACTACCACACACCCCACCACACTACCACACACCCNCTTTCATGTGGCACTGTATCAAAGTTTTGCTAAAGTCAAGGTACCAACATCATACACTTTATCACTATCAACTACCTCAACTATGAACATAAAAAACATAAGAACAAGGCAACTGCAGAAGGCCTATTGGCCCATACGAGGCAGCTCCTATTTATAACCACCCAATCCCACTCATATACATGTCCAACCCATGCTTGAAACAATCGAGGGACCCCACCTCCACAATGTTACGCGGCAATTGGTTCCACAAATCAACAACCCTGTTACTGAACGAGTATTTACCCAAGTCTTTCCTAAATCTAAACTTATCCAATTATACCCATTGTTTCGCGTTCTGTCCTGTGTTGATACTTTAATACCCTATTAATATCCCCTTTGTTATGTCCATTCATCCACTTGTAAACCTCTATCATGTCACCCCTAACTCTTCGCCTTTCCAGTGAATGCAATTTTAGCTTTGTTAATCTTTCTTCATATGAAAGATTTCTAATTTGGGGAATTAACTTAGTCATCCTACGCTGGACACGTTCAAGTGAATTTATATCCATTCTATAATATGGCGACCAAAACTGAACTGCATAATCTAAATGGGGCCTAACGAGAGCAAGATATAGCTTGAGAACCACACCAGGTGTCTTGTTACTAACGCTGCGATTAATAAATCCGAGTGTCCGATTTGCCTTATTACGAACATTCATGCATTGATCCTTTTGTTTTAAATTCTTACTAATTATAACTCCCAGATCCCTTTCGCAATCCGACTTCGCAATCTCAACACCATCTAGCTCGTATCTTGTAACTCTATCATCATTACCTAGCCTCAGAACTTTACATTTATCAGCATTAAACTGCATCTGCCAGTCCTTTGACCATTTCAAAACCCTATCTAGATCAACTTGAAGTGATAGAGAGTCCTCCTCCGAATTAATTTCCCTACCGATTTTCGTATCATCGGCAAATTTGCAAATGTTGCTACTCAAACCGAATCTAAATCATTTATATATATTATAAACAACAGAGGGCCCAGGACAGAGCCTTGAGGCACTCCACTTACAACATTTTCCCACTCTGACTTGACTCCATTTATACTAACTCTCTGTTTCCTTTGGCATAGCCATGCCCTAATCCAGCTTCATATAGCACCACCAATACTATGAGCCTCTATCTTTTTAATCAGTCTTTCATGTGGCACTGTATCAAAAGCTTTGCTAAAGTCAAGGTACACAACATCACAATCCTTACCACTATCAACTGCCTCAACTATGCTAGAATAAAAAGATAACAAATTTGTTAAACATGAACGGCCATTTATAAAACCATGTTGCGACTCAATTATTAATTTATGTTTTTCAAGATGAAGACGAATTTTATTTGCTATTATAGATTCGAGTAACTTTCCCACAATAGACGTTAGGCTAATTGGTCGATAGTTAGACGCAAGTGATCTATCTCCTTTCTTAAAAACTGGTATCACATTAGCAACTTTCCAAAACTCTGGCACTCTGCCTGACTCTATTGATTTATTAAATATGATTGACAGTGGGTCACAAAGCTCCCCTTTGCATTCTTTAAGCACCCTGGCAAACACTTCATCCGGCCCTGGGGATTTGTTTGGTTTGAGTTTTTCTATTTGTTTAAGAACATCCTCCCTGGTAACTGCTAAACTCGTCAACCTGTCCTCGTTCCTACCCACGTAGACTTGTTCGGTTGAAGGCATATTGTTCCTCTTTAGTAAATACAGATACAAAATATTTATTAAAAATACTACTCATCTCTTCATCACTATCTTTTTTTTTTGACCTGTCTCAGTTTTTAATGGGCCTATCTTTTCCCTAGTCTTAGTTCGATATAACTGAAAAAACCCTTTAGGATTTGTCTTTGCTTGCCCTGCTATACGAACTTCATAGTTTCTTTTTGCTTTCCTTATCTCTTTTTTAACATTTTTAACCAGTTGAACGAATTCCTGTTCTAAAGTGACCTCCCCATTTTTAATCCTTTTGTACCAAGCTCTCTTTTTACCTATAATAAAATTATAGCAAATTTGTTAAACATGAACGTCCATGTTGTGAATCATTTATTAATTTATATTTTTCAAGATAAAGACGAATTGTATTTGCAATTATAGATTCAAGCAACTGTCCCACAATAGATGTTAGGCTAATTGGCCGATAGCTTGACACAAGTGATCTATTTCCTTTCATAAAAATTGGTACCACATTAGCAACCTTCCATGACTCTGGCACTCTGCCTGTCTCTAATGATTTAATAAATATGGTAGACAATGAATCGCCATGCTCCTCTTTGCATTCCTACTTCGTCTGGCCTTGGGAATTTGTTTGGCTTGAGTTTCACTATTTGTTTAATAACATCCTCCCTGGTAACTGCTAAACTAGTCAACCTGTCCTCTTTCCCACTCACATAGACGTTTTTGGCTGAAGGCATAATGTTCAGTTCCTCTTTAGTAAATATAGAGATAAAATATTTATTAAAAATACTACTCATCTCTTCGTCATTATCCGTTGTCTGACCTGTCTCAGAATTTTAATGGACCTATCCTTTCCCTAATCTTTGTTCGATATAACTGAAAAAAGAACTTTAGGATTTCTCTTTGCTTGGCCTGCTATGTGAACTTCATAGTTCATTTTTGCCCTCCTTATCTCTTTTTTAACGTTTCTAACCAATTGGACGAATTCTAATTCTAAACCGACTTCCCCATTCCTAATCCTTTTGTACCAAGCTCTCTATCTACTTACAAGGTTCTTCAACATCTGGTTCTTGGATGATGGTACCCTAGCTGGTTCCCAAGACTCCCTCCTGGAGGACATCAGAATAATCGAGGAGCAAAGTGCAATTTTTCGCCTCACCCTGAACCCTTTTAAGTGCGAAGTAATATGTTCCAACCAGGGCATCATAGAGAGAATAGAGGGTCTTCTGCCAAATATCCATATAACTGAACCTGAAAACAACACACTCCTAGGAGCCCCTCTGGGGTTTAAAGCCATCGATGAGGTCTTTGATAAGAAAATCGCCGACCTTAAGAGGATGGATGGGAGGATTGAGGATATTGATGCTCATGATGCACTCTACCTCATCACCAGATGTCTGTCCCTCCCCAGGTTAACCTTCTTTCTGAGGTGTTCACCATCTTACAGTAGCCAAAAACTAGGTGAATATGACCTCTTACTGAAATCGATGGTAGAAAAAGCCCTCAACCTCTCTCTCGATTACTTAGAGTGGAAACAAGCCTCTCTCCCCGTAAGTTATGGGGGGGGGGCCTCGGAGTGCGAACAGCAACGCAAATCGCTGTACCAGCCTTCCTGTCCTCCTTCTCGGCATCCGACAATTTTGTGAAGGAAATGGTACCTGCTACTTAGGTCAGCTGGCAGGCGTACTCGATCCCAATTTAATACACTGTGCCACTAAGGGGGGGGGGCCTCTCGTGCAGGCCAGTCACTTCAACCACCAAAATCAAAGGCCACAAGCAATCCAGCTGGGATGTACACGAGACACTGGATCATTGTAGACCGAACTGCTGCAGAGTGTCTGGGTGCTGCAACAACACAAGACATTGCTCGCCTCTCAGCAGTAGCAGCCCCACATGCAGGTGACTTCTTGCTAGCAACAGGAAGGCATTGCATTGCATGAGGCATTGATATCGAGGTAACTCCTCATGTTCCAACATGTACGTCTTATCCAAACTTGACAAGCAACTGTGACACAACTGCTAGACTGAACACACGTATTGTTGGTTTTTTGTCACTAAATACATGTTGAAACTGTTCAGCACAGTTGCATCCACATAGTGAAAAAACATTTTCTTTGTCCACTTGACACTTTTCCGCACACATTCCACAGCACCAATCATCATGCAGGCGAAGAGTCACAATAACGTGGCTGAAGTATGTTGACCAGACCACACACTAGAAGTTGAAGGGACGACGACGTTTCGGTCCGTCCTGGACCATTCTCAATGGTCGCTTTTCACACAAGCGACTTGAGAATGGTCCAGGACGGACCGAAACGTCGTCGTCCCTTCAACTTCTAGTGTGTGGTCTGGTCACCAATCATCATGCCACATTTGTCAACCAAACGCTTGTTTACATTATAGTTCAAGCCACAGTTTGATGTATACAATTTTCGTTTTGATGTATGGTAATCTTGCCACTGTCAACCATGTCGCAAGTGAGACCAGTCGTCAAGATGTTTACTTCACGTGGGTTTTTCCACCTCACTGCTAAAATTCTGTCACTTTTTCTTAGCTGACACTCACCTGCTGCAACAGTTTGATCAAACACAGGCATTTCTCGCCTTCGTGACTTGACTGTCACAAAATCCAGTATTATGTTCTAGTAGGAACCTTGTCAGCAAGGGACTGGTATAATAATTGTCTGCATATATAATGTTCCCCTTGTTCAGTAGTGGAGCCATCAACGTCTTTACCACACTGCCTGGAAATCCAATTGGATCTTTACTGGGAATGTCTACGTCTGTGCCAGCATAAAGTATCATATCTGTCACCATGCCTGTTTCACACTCACACACAACAAAGAATATGAGTTCAAATCGGTGATGTTTAGAGGGAATATTCTGCCTGAAGGCCAGACGGCCCTTCAAGAGTACAGGCTATTCGTCAATCACTACCTGCTGGCCTGGTACACAGAAATCTTTGTACTTTCCCTTCAAATCACTGAACACGTGTCTCACTATCCGCAGTTTGCAATATCATTATTACTATTTTCAAAATGCAGACACTTGAGAATTAGCAGGATCCTGCCACGTGACATATACCTGCCGAGAACTGAGGATGGAACAAGACTGTCTTTGTTCCAATAATTCTGTATGACATGTTTTCTTAATGTTTCATCATCATGTATAGTGCAAGAAAAACATACAATTATGCTTCAGTTGAATCTTTCCAACGCTGCAAGGGAGAATAACCTGACATTCTCTCCTTTAAAGTGAGTTTTGCCGCGTATCTATTCCTTTCCAGAATTATGTGTGTGTCACTAACATCTCATCAAAATTTGCTGTAAAATAGTCCATTTTGCACATATCTTCACCAGTTTAGGGAAAAGGTCAGTAACACCTACATCTGTAGCATCAAATGTTGGTATTTGTGGAACAAAATTGCTACCATCATTCCACTGGAGTACACCCATGCTTCTTGCGGCGTGGACTCCTCCACTACGACGGGCATGAATCCTTCTGTAATACGTTTGCTTGGAGATGAAGCTCTTCTAACCTGCACAAGGCGAGCACGTACTGTTGAGGTAGAGGCTAAGCTTCCCTCATTTTTTATGCAACATTGTACGGCGTCGTTTGGCAGGGTGTGGTGCTGAGACAGCACTCCTCCGCCCAGTAACACCACGAAACCTACTACCACTAGGCACAACACAGCTACAAGTGTTTGAGTCCTGGTCACTAAATCCAGAAAATGAGTCATCTTCACTATGTTCATAGGGAAGAGTAACAACAGGTGGCATAGCTGCTGTAATGGAACGCTGTGGCACTGGTGGAGTAGACTGGGGACACCATAGTGGTGGTGGTGGAGGTCTTGGCTTGCAGACCCTCACTGATATATATACTGCACTCTAGGGATACCTGGCATTGTCAGGCTCTGCCTGTCTTCCATCTGTCTACCAATCAATCTATCTATTTCTTTATCTTTCCAACCAATTATCTAGCTTGCCATCAATTTATCCATCC
Source organism: Procambarus virginalis (assembly GCA_020271785.1). NCBI lineage: Eukaryota > Metazoa > Arthropoda > Malacostraca > Decapoda > Cambaridae > Procambarus > Procambarus virginalis. The sequence goes on from WNGS01122888.1 coordinate 16,940, forward strand.
ATATATTCACCCATTTCTCCATCTTTGCATCCATCCATTATAATGTCCATATATCTCTCCATCTATCTATCCATTTATCTTTTCTACTAGCTATCCATCTATCTATACATGTATTTATCCATCTATCCATCCATATTTCTATTCATCTATGTATCCATCTATCTATACATCTATTTGACAATGTGGGATTATATGGCTAAGTACATATTTAATTTTAATTTTAGTAAGTGGACTGTATATTTAAAAATCTATCCATCCTTCTATCTATCTATTCCATCTACGTATCCATCTATCAATACATCTATTTGACCATGTAGGATTATATGTGTGATATATGTGGGATATATATATGAAAGTATATATAATATGAATGAGCTGTCACAGTATACTGACGTTTGAGTATCTGGTCGAAGAAGGGTTTATGAACTCAAAGAAGGGAACTGAAAGAAAAAATGGTGGCATTCCGAAAGGGAAACTATGTGGAGATAAGAAAATTCCTAACAGATATAACATGGGAAACAGAGCTCAGGGAAAAGATGGCCCAAGACATGATGGACTACATCACGCAGAAGTGCAAGGAGGCAGAAGAAAAGTTTGTCCCAGTCAAAAAGATAAAAAAATTAAATGCAGATGAGAAACCCATGGTTTAATCAGAGATGTAAAATAGCAAAGCAACAAAGTAAAAGAGCGTTATCTTGGTTATCTTGAAATGATTTTGGGGCTTTAGTGTCCCTGCGGCCCGGTCCTCGACCAGGTCTCCACCCCCAGGAAGCAGCCCGTGACGGCTGACTAACACCCAGGTACCTATTTTACTGCTAGGTAACAGGGGCATAGGGTGAAAGAAACTCTGCCCATTGTTTCTCGCCGGCGCCCGAGATCGAACCCGGGACCACAGGATCACAAGTTCAGTCTGCTGTCTGCTCGGCCGGCTCCCTGCGTGGAGAAACTATAGAAATAACGGGACACTTCAAAGCAGAGAAGGATACTAGAGTGCCAGGAATAAATATGTCAGGGTGAGAAAAGATGCAGAAGGGCAATATGAAAACGACATCGCAAGCAAGGAAAAGATGCAACCTAAAATACTGCACAGCTACATCAGGAGAAAAACAACAGTGAAGGAACAGGTAATGAAACTGAGGATAGGGGCAGACAGATTCACTATAAACGACAAGGTAGTGTGTGAGGAACTGAATAAGAAATTCCAGGAGGTCTTCACATTAGAGCAAGGAGAAGTTCTAGAGATAAGAAATGGAATAGTTAACCAAGTACCACTAGAGGAGTTTGGGATTACCAGTGGGGATGTAAGGAAGCTCTTGCTAGAGTTGGATGTGACAAAGTCTATAGGCCCAGACGCAATCTCCCCTTGGATCCTAAGGGAAGGAGCAGAAGCACTGTGCCTACCACTCTCCATAGTGTATAACAAATCACTGGTAACAGAGGAACTGCCAAAAATTGGGAAGACGGCTAATGTAGTTCCAATATACAAGAAGGGGGAATAGACAGGAGGCACTGAACTACAGGCCAGTGTCCCTAACTTGCATACCATGAAAGCTTATGGAGAAGATTGTGCGAATAAAGCTAGTGGAACATCTGGAGCGAAAGAACTTTGTAACACAACATCAACATGAGTTCAGGTATGGCAAGTCCTGCCTCACAGGATTAATTGAATTCTACGACCAGGCAACACAAAAATCAGGCAAGAAAGAGAGAGGGTGGGCAGACTGCATATTTTTGGATTGCCAAAAAGCCTTTGACACAGTACCACACAAGAGGCTAGTGCAAAAGCTGGAGATGCAGGCAGGAGTCAAAGGGAAGGTTCTCCATTGGATAAGGGAGTACCTAAGCAACAGAAGACAGCAAGTCACTGTAAGGGGCGAGGTCTCAGATTGGCGAGACGTCACTATTGGAGTCCCGCAGGGTTTAGTCCTTGGACCTATACTGTTTCTGTTATATGTAAATGATCTCCCTGAACGTATAGAATAATTCCTCTCAATGTTTGCTGATGATACGAAAGTTATGAGGAGGATTAAAACAGAGGAAGATTGTAGGAGGCTACAAGATGACCTAGACAAACTGAATGAATGGTCCAAGAAATGGCTACTAAAGTTAAACCCGAGTAAATGAAAGTTAATAAAGCTAGGCGGTGGAAATAGGAGGCCAGACACAGGATACAGAATGGGAGAAGCAGTCCTTCATGAAAGGGACAGAGAGAAAGATCTAGGTGTTGATATCACGCCAAACTTGTCTCCTGAAGCCTACATCAAAAGAATAACATCTGCGGCTTATGCGAGGCTGGCAAACATTAGAACTGCCTTCAGGAACCTGCCAAAGGAATCATTCAGAACCTTGTATACCACATATGTAAGACCAATCCTCGAGTATGCGGCCCCCTGCATGGAGCCCGTTCCTTGTCAAGCACAAGAAACTGGAAAAAGTTCAGAGGTATGCCACTAGGCTAGTCCCAGATCTAAGAGGCATGAATTACGAGGAAAGACTGCGTGAAATGCACCTCACAACACTGGAAGACAAAAGAGTAAGGGAAGATATGATTACTATCTATAAAATTCTGAAAGGAATTTACATGTTGAAAAGGATAAACTGTTTAACATGAGAGGTACGCGAACAAGGGGACACAGGTGGAAACTGAGTACCCAAATGAGCCACAGAGACGTTAGCAAGAACTTTTTCAGTGTCAGAGTAGTTAACAGGTGGAATGCACTAGGAAGTGATGTGGTGGAGGCTGACTTCATACACAGCTTCAAATGTAGATATGATAGATCCCAATAGACCCAGGAATCTGTACACTAGTTGAGTGACAGTTGAGAGGCGGGACCAAAGGGTCAGATCTCAACCCCGGCAAGTACAACTAGGTGAGTACGAGAAATACACAGTTTATGTTAACATTCTTGCTGTTTCCATTTATTCTATTTATTAATCCATCCATCTATTTATTCATCCATCTATCTATCAATCTTCTCATCAGTCTATATATCCCTCTATCCAAAAATATATCCATCAATGTATCCATCTCTCTATGCATAAATATATTTGCACTCTGTCTATCTCCCTACTGTCTCTGTCTCTGCGTCTCTCTCTTTCTCTGTCTATCAGTCTGTATTTCTTCCCGCAGTCTGTTGTTCTGTTACTGACTGCGTGTGTCTGTCTCTGTCTTTGTATTTCTCGGTCACTCTGTCTCTCTGTCTCTGTCTCTCTGTCTCTGTCTCTCTGTCTCTTTCTCTCCTCTCTCTCTGTCTCTCTCTCTCTCTCTCTCTCTCTCTCTCTGTCTCTCTCTCTCTCTCTCTCTCTCTCTCTCTCTCTCTCTCTCTCTCTCTCTCTCCTCTCTCTCTCTCTCTCTCTCTCTCTCTCTCTTCTCTCTCTCTCTCTCTCTCTCTCTCTCTCTCTCTCTCTCTCTCTCTCTCTCTCTCTCTCTCTCTCTCTCTCTCTTGTGTGGGTGATCGCCTGCGAGAGGAGCTTAGGAGAGTCGTGTGAAATATTCAACAAATAATAATTACCACTTACTCTGCTAAAGGCTGTTGCTTGAGAAACCTTTAAAGCTGTGGAAGAATCGTCTGTTTTATGTGAGTACGGACAAATTATTTACCACATGAAATATATGTTAATTTTCCCAAGATCAGTGTATAATTGTACATATTACCATAAGAAAAAAAAGATTACTCTGAACGTTTGTTTTGAAAATATTTAGATGAGCAGACGGCTTTAACTGCCAAACATCTTAGTGGTGGTGTGAATGTGACCTTGGCATGCTTTTACCTCTTCAATGCTGACCTCCCGAACCATCCATTGTTCATCCTGTACACCCGACCATTCCCTCTGTCAATATGGACGATGCTAGTCTCAACCGTGTGGCCTCCAACGTCGAACAGGCAAACAGACAGACAGACATTCACACGTAAAGTTTGGAGTATGTAGCATGATACAAGTAATGTGTTTCCATTCAGTAAGATACATATTTTGAGTTAATATTTCTTGTGAATAATGTCACCATAAATATTAAACATTTATTGTTTTTTGATACCATGGTGACGTTTGGGAGCATTTGTGCATCTGTCTACAATCTGTCTATCTATCTATCCTTCTATCTATCTCTCTATTTATCTATCTATTCACCTATCTCTCTATTTTTTATCCATTAATCTATATATCCTTTAATCTATTCTTATATACATCCATCTATCCATCAATCTGTACATCTATATATCTATCCATTTATCTCTCAATCAACTCCCCCAACAATCAATATATTCATCTATCCATCTATCTGCCCGTCTATCTCAGTCAATCTATTCATCTAAATAACTGCTATCCAACCATCAGCCTATTTAAGAATGTATCTATTCATCTATCCTCCCATCTACCCATCTAGCAATCCATAAATCCTTCTATCTATATTTCTGTCTGTCCATTTGTACATCAATCCATTTGTCCATACATCTACTCATCGGTCTATTTATCTATACTTCTATCTACCCGTCGGTCCCTGTATCCATCGATCTATCCATCTATCTATTCATCTATCCATCTATGCATCAACCTACACATCCATCCATCTATATATCCATCAATCCATTCATCTGCCCTTCTCTCTGTCCATTTATCTATATACATACATCCATCTTTGAATCCATCGTTCTATCCATCCATCTGTGCAGTCATCTATTAATTAAATTATCCATCTAGATTTCTATCCATTTATCCATTATTATTTCGATCTAGTTTTCTTTCCATTAATCTATCCATTTAGCTTTTCATCCATTAATCTATCCATTTCGCTTTCTATCCATTAATCTACCCATCTATCCATTAATCTATCTATCTATCCATCAATCTATCCATTAATCTATCCACGTATTCATTAATCTATCCATCTAGCTTTCTATCTATCTATCTAGTAATCTTTCCAACTAGATTTCTATTCATCTATTTAACTATCTTTCCAACTCTATTTCTAGTCATCTATCTATCCATCCACCTAATTATCTTTCTATCCATTAATCATGCCAACTATATTTCCATCTATCTATCCATCTATCTTTTTGTCTATCTATCCTTCTACCTAGGCACCCATTAACCCATCCATCTATTTATCTGTCTATCTTTCCAGCCATATATCCATCCATTTTTCTACTGTCTGTCTGTCACTAGATGTCTTTGTCTCTGCCTCTCTGTGTCTGTCTGTCTGATGAAAAGTATAGTTGTCTACGTGTTGAGTGTCTATTACGAACCTTACCTCCTGTGCAGGTTAGTTTCAATTATAAATTGTTTGTGACACAGTGGACAATGTTTTATTGGAATAAATCTACAGCTGATATCTGGGAGGCCGCGAGTCACCAGTAATACTCCGCCCAGCAAAGTAGTACCTTCTCAGCTGGAGATTGTTAGGAATAATGTGAACCGGAATAGCCTATGTTGAGGAAAATGGACTCAATCAAAATCATGCATGGGGAATATGGTAAATAAAGTCAATAAAGAGTTTGGTTGAAAACGTAAAGCATAGAGTATTAAGGGGCGATGACTCAAGAGCGGTGGACGCCATCTTGACTTGAGGGGAGGTGTATCTTGGACGACCAAACCTTGCTAACTAAGGGTTTTTCTCCGGTCGTACAGTCACATAAGCCATCATTACTTGTTACCAGGGTTGCAAGATAGGATAGAGTACTCATGCAGTCTATAGTGCTGTTTTATAAGAGAGAGTCCAAGATTGATTGATTGATGAAGATTAAGCCACCCAAAAGGTGGCACAGGCACGAATAGCCCATAAGTGGTGGCCCTTTTGAGCCATTACCAGTATCAATAGATGATACTGGAGACAGATGATCAATAGATGATACTGGAGATCTGTGGAGGTGCGGCTGCACCCTGCGTGACGGGAGATGTCTCCCGTGGAGAGTCCATGTTTCCTAGAGGTTTATATATGTGTGTCACTGGTGGGCAGTGTGGTGTCTGTGTATAGCTGAGATAGTCTTGGTTGTAAGGTTGATGTAAAGTCATTCCTGGTTACTGACTTTAATACTTAAATAACTACATGATAGAGTAGCTCCCAAGCTGGTAGCGTCCTGTATGCTGTTTTCTTTCTCTAGTGGCGTCCAGCCGCCGCACATAGAAAACGGATGGTACCATTTTCTGTGAACATGACATCCCTCCTTTTCTTTAAAAAGAATGAATACAGGATGTCTACCATGCTTGTAGCACAAAGCAAAGTTATTGACACAAAGTAAGTTATTAACATATCAAGAGATATTGCATACATTTAACATTAATTAAACACACAAAGAATTTAAACAATCTTTACCACAAAGGATTTCAATGTTAAAAATACATATGCAATGTTAAACAAACATGAAAGAAACTGTAATACAAAGTTACAAAATATTGAATGAGAGATCTGCATTATTCAAACAATATTAAATTTAGTTCAGCATAACAAGTAAATACTTTGCATTACATAGGAACACAATTAATCATCATATCGTGTAGGGCGTTTAACATGTCGTTTTGGACGAGAGTCCTTAAGTACAAGAATATCCCTCGATGAATTGTTTATCGAGTTATAACTCATTTTTTCTTTTTCTTTTGCACGACTTTGCACTTCATCATTTTCTACACTATTTGGAATCACTTTGAAATAAGCCATATTACGTGTTATACTATGATCTCTATTACTCGCTGTTACCATAGTTCCTTTTACACTAATCACTTTATATGGTTTTGTATCATACGGCATATCTAGCTTTCCCTCTTTTTTCTTTTTAACGAGAACAGTATCTCCAACCTTTATGAATTGTTCCTTTGCACGTTGATCATGAGCAATTTTCATTTTGCCCTTGGCTAGTGCATCCTTCTGAGCGAGACGTTTATCCGTTACCTTGGCTGGCATGACAGGTAGTGCGATTCTCATAGGACGTCCAAATAAAAGTTCGCCAGGCGACTTGCCCAGTGTTCCATGCGGTGTTGCACGGTAGTTCCTGAGAAAAGCATACATAGCTTGTTTCCAGGATCGTCCTTCGGCATGAGCACAGCGTACAGCTTTCATGAGAGGTTGCATGAATCTCTCGACTTCTCCATTTGCTTGTGGATGTAGTGGCATCACACGGCGGTGTTTGAATCCAATATGCTCAGCAAAGTTGACAAAGTCTTGTCCATTAAATGGCGGTCCATTGTCCGTCTTGACAACTTCAGGAATGCCAAAGTTTGAAAAGATCTTGTCGAGTTTCGGGATGACAGCCTTTGCAGATGTGGAAGTGATGATTTCTACTTCTGGATAACGTGAGTGATCATCAATGACTACCATCAAGTACTCTCCAGTTGGTAGCGGTCCACAGAAGTCCATCGATACTTCCATCCATGGTGCAGCAGGTAGTGGTGAAGGTTGTAGAGGTGTTGGTCTTGAAGTATCCACTGCAGCTTGGCAAGGGACACAGGCATCATGCATGTCCTTAGCTTGACGATCAATGCCAGGAAACCACACCTTTTCTCGTAGCAGCTGTTTGGTCCTTACAAGACCTTGGTGTCCTTGATGTGCAAGCTTCAGAGCACGTTGCTGGAGAACAGCTGGAATGACGATACGAGTACCTCGCAGCACGGTGTCGCGTTGTTGCGTAACACTTAATTCTGTCTGGATGCGTTCAAGTGCTTTGAATGCATCTTGGTCAACTCCTGAGGGTGGGATGCGTGGAAACTTTTTCTTAGTCAATGCATCCACTGTTGCTTGCAGAGTTGGGTCCTCTAGGGTTGCAGTACGGATTTCATCAAGAGTGAGAGCCTTAGGGACTGCATCACAGGTTACAGAGTGTACATATTCCTCGGCAACTTGCTGATGCTTGGTGATGGTGAAACTGTTGGCAGGATGTCGACTGATGTAATCAGCGGGATTGCCTGCACCTGGCTTGTATTTCACCGTAAAGTTGTATGGTTGCAGACGAAGAGCCCATCTCTCAATGCGAGCTGGTGGTTTGGACTTTGGATTATTGAAGATGGTCTCCAACGGTTTGTGGTCAGTGACTATCGTGGTAAAGGGTGCACCAAGCAGATACACATTGAAGTGTTCACAGCCCCATACAAGAGCAAGAGCTTCCTTCTCTGTCTGACTGTATCGTTGCTCAACATCTGTGAGAGAACGGCTGGCATAGGCAATTACTACTCTTGAATCTGGTTGACCAGGTTTGTGTTGGGCTAACACAGCACCTAAACCAACAGGACTAGCATCCACCGTTAACTCAGTGTCCATTGATGGATCAAAGTATGCAGCAGTCGCATTTTCTACTAGTGCATCTTTCACAGCATCAAATGCATTTTGCTCGACATCGCTCCAGTACCATGATGCATTTTTCTTCAGGAGCTCACGTAGAGGCTTCGTAATGGTAGCAAAATCTGGAATGAAGCGAGAACAGTAGTTTGCCATTCCCAGAAAACTATGTACTTCAGTGGATGTTGAAGGAGGTGCAGCATTCTTGATATCTGCAACTTTCTTAGGATCTGGAGACAGACCTTTGTCACTAAGTACATGTCCAAAGAATTCAATTTTATGTTTATTGAACTCACACTTTGCTCGGCTTAGCGTCAAATTCTTTTCTCGTAAGCGTTGCAATGTTGCACGAAGAGCTTTGTCGTGTTCAGCTTGGGTACGGCCATAAACAATGATGTCATCAGACATGTTGTCAGCATTAGGTATATCTTGCAATACCTGGCTGATGAGTGCTGGAATACTTCAGCAGCACTGTTAATACCAAAACTCAGGCGCTTGTACCTATACAGACCTCGATGTGTCGTAAACGTTGTGATGAATCGACTCTCATCATCAAGTTCAAGCTGATGATAGCCCTTTTTAAATCTAACTTGCTGAATACAGTTGCACCATTCAAGCGGTATATCATATCATCTACAGTGGGTGTAGGATGGCGTTCACGCATTATTGCCTTGTTGGGAACACGCATGTCTACACAAATGCGTATCTCATCTGGATTCTTCGGCTTTGTGGAGTGACAATTGGGCTACCCATGGTGTGGGCCTGTACCGGTTCAATGATATCTAGTTCTATCAGCCTATCCAGTTCGGCATCGACTTTCTTGCGAGTATGGAATGGTTGTCGGCGATGTGGTTGGGCAACTGGAATTACATCTGGGTTGATATGCAGATGTACCTGCTATCAGTATAACAACCTATGGATTTAAACCGATCAGAAAATTCAGCACAATAGCATCAACATTGTTTGCAGATTCCACTGCTACAGCATTAGAAAGCTGAAGTAGCCCCAATTTGGTTGAAGTCTTGTAACTGAGTAAAGACTCCTTTGCATTCCTAACAACATGGAATGTAGTAATGCGCATTGCATTCTTTGACTTAATCTCTGCAGTGGAAGTT
>WNGS01122888.1:45542-58381 GCA_020271785.1 Procambarus virginalis
GCATTAGACATTTGGGCAGTTCTAATACTATGAGCAGTTGTGACAACGCAATTGTAAGGACTTCCTGTTTGTCCAAGATACACAAAATCACAATCATGCAGGGAATCGAATACACACAACCTGCTGTATCAGGGGAATTTTTTATTAAATTGGATTTGACCGTACAGTGAACACCAAATTTTTATTAAGTTTCTTAAAATCGGAGACAGTTTTTCAAGTCCACTCGCATAAGGTACCACCAATGAGTTAATAATTCTGGTTTCGCCTTGTGGCCGTGATTATAAAACGTACACTTGGCTTGTTCAAACGAGCAATCCAAAATCCTCTTAGGATATTGTAAACTTTTCCCAATTTCATATATTTTAGCAATCTCTTCATCAAAAAAATCAGGGCTGCATACCCTCAAAGCTCGTAGAAACATTCCTGAAAATACTGCCTGTTTAACTTTACTATGATGATTGGAATAAAAATGAACATAGGACCCCACGTTGGTAGGTTTCCTATACACATTAAATTTGAACTTTCAGCTACTCTATGAATTATAATGTCCAAAAACAGAAGAGTACCATTCTCCTCATTCTCACAAGTGAATTTTATTGAAGGTACCAAAGAATTAAGTTCATTAAGAAAAACTATCTGGTCTTGGTCACACGGCCAAAAGCGCAAAATATCATCAACATACCTAAACCAAGCAACATTAGCAGGGATAATACTGGATAAGATTTTTGTTTCAAAGAATTCCATATACAAATTGCTCAAAACTGGGGAAAGAGGATTGCCCATCGCCATTTCAAATGTTTGTTTAAAAAATTTTCCATTAAAACTAAAATAATTGTCTTTTATACACAATTTCATAAGTTCCAATACTTTGTTGGTCTGCAAGCTCAAATTATATTTGGGCAGTTCCTCACGTAGAAATTCTAACAGATCATCAACAGGTACTTTAGCCCTTTAACTGCGTTGCCTCCAAATATGACACCCCCGTGGTGCGCAGGAAATAAATTCTCTGGAAAAAATTCTTTTTTCTTTTTAAAGTGTCAAAAACCCTTCCCTCAGTATGGGTATGTAAAAAAAAAGTCGTAATTGTACTTACTTTGGCTGCTATGGGGTCCGTAAGTTGGGGCGTGACGTCATGATTCCCCGTGCGCCCGTGCTGTAAGCTCCCGGGGCGGTCGGGGCGGGGCGCGCGAGTTGCCGCGAATATATTTTCGGTCATTTTTTGCGCACCTTCTAAATACATTTTCATTGTTTTTACATGGCAATCCAATGTATAATGAACACGTACACTCTATTATCGCAGTACAACATCCGTACTGTCCGTAGACACTGTGTTACGTGCATCGCAAACAACGTCACTTATCCTGCACAATTTCCATTGTATCATGCCTAATATATTTATATTTACACTTTATATACACACTGTACAGTATCACACACTATATACACACATCATAAACACACTCAGTACTCCGCGAGTGTGTGATATGCTGCGAAACAGCCAACGGGGCAGAGTGGCACCTTGCACTCCACGCACCAGGTGCTGATGCATCTTCGTTTTTGTTCTCTGCGGGTAGTGTTCCTGCATACTATACAAGCACGTTTACCCTTCTCCCGTGATGCTGTGCCTGGCATATACTCGAGCATATGTACTCTGAAGTTTTCATTACCCGTCAATCTGTCTGGAGCTGCATGTGGCATTGTTGCTTGCACTCCGCGCGGTACAACAGAACCCTCCCTGCCATACTTTACTAGCAGCTGTGACACAACACCAGCACTGAATGTACGTATAGACGGTCTCCTGCCTGATTTTACTAGGTACATATAGTAGCAGTTGAGCACTACAACATCCATGAGGTGGAAGAAGAACTTTTTCGTCCACTTCACAGACTTGCGCACACACTCCACTCCACCAAGCATCATGTCACACTTATCGACGAGGCGCATGTTCACGTTATAGTCTATGACACAGTCTGGCTTATACACGGTGTTGCGTGTCTGAAAGTGGACTTTCCCACTGTCCAACATGGCACCGGTGTGAATCGTAGTCAGCATATTCACCTCGCGTCTGTCCTTCCACCGCACTGACAGCGTTTTGTCACACTTGCGCAGCTGGCACTCACCCACGGCTATAGCTATACCGAACACTGGCATTTCCTTCCTGTGGCCCTTCACAGTGCCACATACACCGGTGTTGTGGGCAAGGAGGTATCTGGTCAGCAAGGGGCTGGTGTAATAGTTGTCGGTGAACAGTACATGCCCCTTGTTCAGCAACGGTTCCATCAGGGTTTTCACGACACTGCCTGAGAACCCGTGTTCATCTTGAGCTGGTATGTCGACGTCTGTACCAGAATATAATATCATGTCCAAGACGATACCAGTCTCACAGTCGCACAGCACAAAAAACTTCAGTCCAAATCGGTGCCGCTTTGATGGGATGTACTGCTTGAATGCCAGTCGCCCCTTGAACAGTACAAGCGACTCGTCAATAACCACATTCTGTCCAGGTACAAAATAATCCCTGAACTTCCCTCTCATGTCACTGAACATCTTCCGTACTTTCCACAGTCTGTCTTGTCTGTCCTCATTTGCATTATTCTCGAAATGCAGGCACCTGAGAATCAAGAGATACCTATCACGCGACATGTACCGGTTGAACACGGGCGTTGGAACAAGGCTGTCTTTGCTCCAATATTCCTGGATGACAGATTTCTCAGTGCTTCATCATCATGGTGAGTGCCAGAAACACGTACATTTCGTCGATTGTCGTGTCCTTCCATCGCGTGAGGCGTGAGGCAGGTAAAATGCCGTCGTCTATGAGGCTGTGAGCGAACCTGTTTGTCTCAGTCACAAGATGCGTCATGAATACATTGTCAAAATATGCCTGAAAATATTCCATGTCTGCCATATCATCACCAGTATATGGGAATAATGGTGCAACACCAAAATCGCTATCATCAAATGTTGGTATTTGAGGGACAAATGTGGTGCAATCCTCCCACGCAAGTACACCAGGGGGTTTGGTGTTGGTGCCAACACCACGGCCAACACCACCACGAGCACCATAACTACGGCTACGTGGTCTGCTGCTTCTGCTGGAGCTGCGTGAGGGCATGCTAGACGCTGAGGCAGATTTACGTACTGTAGGCCTACCATGAATAAATGATGTTGAGGGGCCACTGTCATTGTTGTCCACATGCTGTGAGGCACGCCGCCGCCTGCCGCGGCGTGTTGCTGAGGCAGCAAAACCCCGCCTGGTAACACCACCGCTGCTCGTACTCAGGTCGTCTACACTACTCGTATCAGAGCCAATGTCACTGAAGCCCGAGAATGATTCGTCACATGTTTTATCACTGAATAAACTACTAGCGTCTGGGGACATACATGGTGGTGGTGATGATAACGGTGTTGACCCAGGGCGGCGAGGCAGGCCGGGCGAGGCACGTGTACCATACACACTCGCCGCATCTTCAAATTCCGTCTCCTCCTCACTCGTATCAGATATCTGAGTAAGGTCTTTCTCAGGATCATAGTCTAGGTCATCATCCAGAGCACCGTCATCATACAAAATGTCGCGTATTTCCTCCTCAGAGAGTCGTTTTCCATGACCGCGGGTCACCGTGGAGCGGGAGCTCGTAGAGGATGCGTCAGACATGGTTGCTGCTGTGAAACTGAGGCTCCCCACGGCCGCAGGGCATGCTGGGATTTTTTTTGAAGATGGCGGACGATCACTGGGGCCCCCACCCACCCATACCATACCCACGCCACCGCGCGCCAGTTTTGAATGGAACGTGAAAAATAAAAATACCTGGAGGCGCGTTGCGCAAACCAGACGCGAGCCTGGAGGCGCGTTGCGCAGTTAAAGGGTTAATGAATAAAGAGGTCACATCGAAACCTATTAGTTTAAAATCAACATTTAAATTCAGTGTGGATAGCTTATTAACTAAGTCCACTTTGTTTGTCAAGTGTGAGTTGGAAATAGTACGAACTATAGGGGACAAAACTTTGACTAACCACTTAGAGAGTTTATAAGCCGCCGAACCAACTGAACTAATAATCGGCCTTGCCGGATTATATGGCTTATGAGTTTTTATAAGACCATACATATAAGGTATGTACACACACTTATATAACAATATACCAATCAGTGTTCGACGACCTCGTCCAGCTCTTCAGGGGTCGGGTGCATACCCAAGATACAGCACGCATTTCCCTTCTGAACAGTGCCACTCAGGCGCTGGAACATGAAACTGGCCGCTCTTGGGTCTCTAGTCTTCCCAATGAGTTCCTCGCCCACTTCCTTCAGGAACTTAAGCGCACATTTACCCCAGGCGCCCAGAGTCTCAGAGCCTATCGGCACGAACCTGTAACAACGTTCTAGATCCCTGTACTTGTTAGTTTTCTGGGTCTCGCTGAAGGTGGCCGACCCGCCTCCCTCAGCTGTGCTGTTAGGTAGATAGCTATCAGCCAATGTAGATGCACACGTGTAGTCCCACACGACCTGCTTACCTTCCCTCCACGGCTGCAGGGTGACTCCAACTGGGCGTTTTTGGCTGTTGTCAGATCTGCACAACTGGGGTTCCCTTTGTGCTGGACACCCAGCTGTAGCCAAACTTCTCTTGATGATGTTATTGACTGCTTCGTGTCTGGCAATCTTTCCCTGTGTTTTACGACAGATGACACCATGGCTGCCGTATTGGTCTGCCCGTACATGGCCGCAAATACACCGGTGCTCGGTGGAGATAGGGGCGGCAAGGCGCAGGGCAACACCAATACTTAGGGTCCGATGGTCCAGGCGGGTGCCCAAGGCGAAATTAGGGACTGCCAACAGAAAGTCCCCGGCATGGGGTGCTTGCACAGCTAGAAGACGCGCTTTGTCCTTCCTGGAAGCTGCCTCCAGCAATGATGTAGCGATGTTTTCCACTATGGGGCTATCGCATTTGGACTGTTTGCAGTCATTTGGAAAGTTGGTCGAGGGTGAGAGTTGCCAAGAGTATCCCACTGACCGGCTCCTTCCGCGAATTTGGGATCATGAATCCCAATGGAGTCTCTTAGGCATTCCGGTAGTAATTCCTTAACTAATTCACCTGTAGCACTGGTCGAGGATAAGAATGCCGGCAATGCTAACTGTGTCGCCTTGCGAATACCTATTACCCCGAGTCTAACTGGGAGCATTGCTTGGTCCCACTGGTCATCTTGCAGGGAGAGGTTTAACACTTTCACGGTTATTGAGCTTAGGAGTGAGTCATATTCTGTTAATTTTGGGCTGTCGAAGGAGGGAGCACACCTTAGGAAATAGGTAAGTCTGGGCAAAGCCAGGCACCTCGTGACAAGGTACAAAGCATCGTGGGCGTCCAAGGCCCCTATTCTTCTCTCCATCCTCCTCAGGTCGTTCAGCTTTTCTTCGAGGACTACGTCAATGGCGCTCGAGCCCAGAGGTGCCCCTAGCAGCACACTGTCGGTGGGAGCGATCACTTGGGCTCCTGACAATATGATTCGCACTGCATCTATGGTTGGTTGGCTAGATGAGATGATTTCACACTTTATTGGGTTTAGGGTGAGTCCTAACTCCTCTCCCTTAGATTTCACCAGCGGTAGATCTTCTAGCAGGGACTCCTGTGTCCCTGCCAAGGTGCCATCGTTCAGGAACCAGATGTTGAGTTCGCTGGTCAACCTGCTTGTAACCTCTTTAACAGCCATGCAAAAAAAGAAAAGGGGCAAGTGGGACTCCCTGCTGGACACCTTCTGCAGAAACAACTTCATGTTCCCCAAACAACAGCGTCGATTCCCTACTGTACCCTGCTGAGACAAAGGGGAGTAGAGAAGGAAAGCTTGTTCGAACTGCTTCCAGTACCACAACCCTTTTTACCTAGTTGAAGGCATTTTTAAAGTCTATTTTAATTAATGCCTTATTTTCTGGGAGGTGCTTGATATAGGCTCGTGCTACATGAGCTGCTGCTTCACAGCCATTGGGGACACCAAAACCTAGTTGATGGGGTCGAAGCATCGTTGCAGCGTCTATGCTAATTTTTCTGACAGCTGCCCTAGCAACAAGGCGCCGAAGTGTGTTAACCACGGCAATGGGTCTGACTCCATCATCCTTCTTCTTAAGGGCACAAAGGGATGCTCCGAAGAAAAAGGGTTTAATTGTATCTGTGATCAACCCAGAGAGGCAGTCGTTGACAAACTTCGTGACCTCTGACAATAGTGTCTCGGCAACTTCTCCGAGAACTGGATTTACCATCTCCTTGAGGTGCTGAGGTCTTACTCCAGTGTATCCCCCTGCCGAGCCTGGCAGGAATGACATGATGGCTTTGTTTACCTCTGATGCTTGGAGGAATAGAGGTCCCATGTCTGGGACATTTGTGTCCCGAGCAGTGGGTTCCCACGGTACTCTAGGAGGGTGCTTCTCTCTCAGTGAGTTGGTGGTAGCGGGATTTCTAGGGGCGATTGTGTCTTCGCTGGTAAGTAACCTAATCGCTCCTACTGTGTTGCCCTCTTCAATTTTTTTGGTCACTTGTGTTTCTAGTTTAAAATTGTCATTGGAACTCTTGGGTCTGCCACAACGGTTTTTGCGTTGAGGAGGGATGGGGATCAAGTTGTCAGCTCTGGGAAAATTATTTATTGCCCTAGTGACAGATGAGGCTAGTGACTTGCCTCCTCTTGCAGGTACGCCTAAGCAAATATTGCCAAACAGGAGCAAATTATGCCATGCTTTGATGGTAGCCGCGGCATTAGGATTTGCAGACCGTTCGTTCACTTTCCTTAGAAGGTCTGTATATTTCCCTGCTGCAAATGGGCGCGCAGCTTAAAGAATGTGAGGACGTGTTCTGGTGGTGGATGCTTTGATGGCCCCCAGGAGGTCATCTGATGACATGAAGTTTGCTGGGATGTGTGGGGGTGCCGGGGGGGCCTGTGGGGCTTCCCTCTCTACAGGTACCGTCCGTGAACCCTCACAGTTTTTGTGTTGACGTAGGGTTCCATCGTTTCTAAAGCTGTGAGATTCGTCACACACCCGACACGTTCCTCTGGTTCTGGGTCCCCTGGATGCACTGTTCCCAGAACCGTCTTCTTGGCTAAGGGGTTCCTGGTTAGTTGATGGACTCCCCTCCATCCGCCGGGCGGCCTGATATATATATATATATATATATATATATATATATATATATATATATATATATATATATATATATATTAGTATATTTTGGTAGCAGTCTTTCCTGTAGACATATATTATTAAATATGACCGAAAAAGTAAGATTAATAATTCTAACACGAATTTTCTCGATCTTCCTTATGTTTCTTTTTACTGTTGACGGTAAATGAAAAATCAATTCTCCAAAATTCATTTTTATTTCTAGTCTGACGCGACACTTGTGCGCGTTTCGTAAGACTTATTACATTTTCAAAGACTTTAGTTTATCCACACACAACTTATAACTGAACAGCATTGGCTCTTATACCTGCATTTGGGTGAGGTGATGTAATACAATAGTGGGGTGAAAAACAAACTTTCAACAAAACACAGAACACAGAACAATGGGTATAAGTTAAAGGGAAGAATAGATCTGTAACTGCAGAAGGCCTATTGGCCATATTTCTTGATGCTTCTATATTGGAGCGGAGTCTTGAAGTGGGTAGAATATAGTTGTGCATTAATTGGCTGTTGATTGCTGGTGTTGACTTCTTGATGTGTAGTGCCTCGCAGATGTCAAGCCGCCTGCTGTCGCTGTATCTATCAATGATTTCTGTGTTGTTTGCTAAGATTTCTCTGGTGATGGTTTGGTCGTGGGAAGAGATTATATGTTCCTTAATGGAGCCCTGTTGCTTATGCATCGTTAAACGCCTGGAAAGAGATGTTGTTGTCTTACCTATATACTGAGTTTATTTTAGGCTTACAGTCCCCAAGAGGGCATTTGAAGGCATAGACGACGTTGGTCTCTTTTAGAGCGTTCTGCTCCGTGTCTGGAGAGTTTCTCATGAGTAGGCTGGCCGTTTTCTTGGTTTTATAGTAAATCGTCAGTTGTATCTTCTGATTTATGTCTGTAGGGATAACATTTCTATTAACAATATCTTTCAGGACCCTTTCCTCCGTTTTATGAGCTGTGGAAAAGAAGTTCCTGTAAAATAGTCTAATAGGGGGTATAGGTGTTGTATTAGTTGTCTCTTCAGAGGTTGCATGGCGTTTCACATTCCTTCTTATGATGTCTTCAACGAAACCATTGGAGAAGCCGTTGTTGACTAGGACCTGCCTTACCCTACAGAGTTCTTTGTCGACTTGCTTCCATTCTGAGCTGTGGCTGAGAGCACGGTCGACATAAGCGTTAACAACACTCCTCTTGTACCTGTCTGAACAGTCACTGTTGGCATTTAGGCACATTCCTATGTTTGTTTCCTTAGTGTAGACTGCAGTGTGGAGACCTCCGCTCCTTTCCATGACTGTTACATCTAGAAAGGGCAGCTTCCCATCCTTCTCCATCTCGTAAGTGAAACGCAACACAGAATTCTTCTCAAACGCCTCCTTCAGCTCCTGCAGATGTCTGACATCAGGTACCTGTGTAAAAATGTCGTCAACATACCTGCAGTATATGGCCGGTTTCAAGTTCATGTCAACTAAGACTTTTTTCTCGATGGTATCCATGTAGAAGTTCGCAAACAGGACACCTAGGGGAGAACCCATGGCGACCCCATCTACTTGCTTATACATGTGCCCATCCGGGCTCAAGAAGGGTGCCTTTTTAGTACAAGCTTGGAGTAGTTTCTTCAGGATATTTTCTGGCATGTCAAGAGGAGCACAGACCGGATCACGATACACTCTGTCTACTATCATCCCGATTGTTTCATCCACAGGTACGTTGGTAAACAGTGATTCTACATCCAACGAGGCTCTTATCCCTGTGGTCCGTGTTCCCCGCAGTAAGTCAACAAATTCCTTTGGAGACTTCAGGCTGAAGGCACAAGGGACATAAGGAGTCAGTTAGCCGTTGAGTCGTTTTGCCAGTCTGTACGTGGGTGTGGGTATCTGGCTGATGATTGGCCGAAGTGGGTTTCCAGGCTTATGGGTCTTGACATTTCCATACGCATATCCAGGTTTATATTCCCCAATAATCTTTGGCAGGTGGAGTCCGGATTTCTTGGCATTCACAGTTTCAATCAATTTGTTGACCTTTGCTTTCAATTCGTCTGTAGTGTCCTTCGTTACCCTTTGGAATTTAGTTTGGTCAGAGAGTATGAGGTTCATTTTCGCCAGAAATTCGTCTTTCTTATGAATGACGTATATTGGCGACTTGTCGCCTCTCCTGACAACTATCTCCTTGTTCTCACGAAGGCTCTTAGCTGCCACTTTGAGCTCGGGGGACAGTATGGTGCTTCTGTAGTAGCTTCTGTTAAAAAAAACTCAGTATATAGGCAAGACAACAACATCTCTTTCCAGGCATTTAACGATGCATAAGCAACAGGGCTCCATTAAGGAACATATAATCTCTTCCCACGACCAAACCATCACCAGAGAAATCTTAGCAAACAACACAGAAATCATTGATAGATACAGCGATAGCAGGCGGCTTGACATCTGCGAGGCACTACACATCAAGAAGTCAACACCAGCAATCAACAGCCAATTAATGCACAACTATATTCTACCCACTTCAAGACTCCGCTCCAGTATAGAAGCATCAAGAAATAAGGGCCAATAGGCCTTCTGCAGTTACAGATCTATTCTTCCCATTAACTTATACCCATTGTTCCGTGTTCTGTGTTTTGTTGGAAGTTTGTTTTCACCCCACTATTGTATTACATCACCTCACCCAAATGCAGGTATAAGAGCCAATGCTGTTCAGTTATAAGTTGTGTGTAGATAAACTAAAGTCTTTGAAAATGTAATAAGTTTTATGAAACGCGCTCAGGTGTCGCGTCAGACTAGAAATAAAAATGAATTTTGGAGAATTGATTTTTCATTTACCGCCAACAGTAAAAAGAAACATAAGGAAGATCGAGAAAATTCGTGTTAGAATTATTAATCTTCCTTTTTCAGTCATATTTAATAATATATGTCTACAGGAAAGACTGCTTCCAAATTATACTAATATTAAAACGCACGACCCAGCAGCAAGGAATCAAGCCTTCACGATAAAATATCGCCAAGATCTGATTCGTAATCAGATATACAAGGCAGAAAATTAAATCAAAGACAACAAAATGCAACTACTTCATGCTACAAACGAATGGAGAAACAGCAACATCGACGAAAGTCTCCGTACCCGCATCGAACAACACCTCGACATCCTCATACACCGACATCACCTCTACACGGAAACAAGGATAATCAAGAAACTAACAACGTTATATGGAGGACCTATGGCAATTCCACGACCAAAAGACGGCTTCCTGAACCTTGCAGGAATCAACCTCACTGAAGACCAAGTCACTCTCCTAAATCTGGGTATAAACTGTCACGTTATGTCCAGACAAAGTGAGTTGAACCGGTAAGTGGAGTTGGAGATCTTGTTGGACGACATATTTGACCTCCAAGCACAAAAGAAGGTCATCACGAAAGACACCTTACAAGCAAAACTTATTGCAGAAGGAGGAAAGAATCGAGGCAACTACAGAAGCACCATACTGACCCCCGAGCTCAAAGCGGCAGTTAAGAGCCTTCGTGAGAACAAGGAGATAGTTGTCAGGAGAGGCGACAAGTCGCCAATATACGTCATTCTTAAGAAATACGAATATCTGGCGAAAATGAACCTCATACTCTCTGACCAAACTAAATTCCAAAGGATAACGAAGGACACTACAGCCGAATTGAAAGCAAAGGTCAACAAATTGAATGAAACTGTGAATGCCAAAAAATCCGGACTCCACCTGCCAAAGATTATTGGGGAATATAAACCTGGATATGCGTATGGAAATGTCAAGACACATAAGCCTGGAAACCCACTTCGGCCAATCATCAGCCAGATACCCACACCCACGTACAGACTGGCGAAACGACTCAACGGCTTACTGACTCCTTATGTCCCTTGCGCCTTCAGCCTGAAGTCTCCAAAGGAATTCGTTGACTTACTGCGGGGAACATGGGCCACAGGGAAAAAGAGCCTCGTTGGACGTAGAATCACTGTTTACCAACGTACCTGTGGATGAAACAATCGGGATGATAGTGGACAGAGTGTATCGTGATCCGGCCTGTACTCCTCTTGACATGCCAGAAAATATCCTGAGGAAACTACTCCAAGCTTGTACTAAAAAGGCACCCTTCTTGAGCCCGGATGGGCACATGTATAAGCAAGTAGATGGGGTTGCCATGGGTTCTCCCCTAGGTGTCCTGTTTGCGAACTTCTACATGGGTACCATCGAGAAAAAAGTCTTAGTCGACATGAACTTGAAACCGGCAAAATACTGCAGGTATGTTGACGACATTTTTACACAGGTACCTGATGTCAGACATCTGAAGGAGCTGAATGAGGCGTTTGAGCAGAATTCTGTGTTGCGTTTCACTTACGAGATGGAGAAGGATGGGAAGCTGCCCTTTCTAGATGTAACAGTCATGGAAAGAAGTGGAGGTTTCCACACTGCAGTCTACACTAAGGAAACAAACATAGGAATGTGCCTAAATGCCAACCGTGACTGCCCAGACAGGTACAAAAGGAGTGTTGTTAACGCTTATGTCGACCGTGCTCTCAGCTACAGCTCAGAATGGAAGCAAGTCGATGAAGAACTCTGTAGGGTAAGGCAGGTCCTAGTCAACAACGGCTTCTCCAATGGTTTCGTTGAAGACATCATAAGAAGGAAAGTGAAACGCCATGCAACCTCTGAAGAGACAACTAATACAACACCTATACCCTCTATTAGACTATTTTACAGGAACTTCTTTTCCACAGCTCATAAAATGGAGGAAAGGGTCCTGAAAGATATTGTTAATAGAAATGTTATCCCTACAGACAAAAATCAGAGGATACAACTGACGATTTACTATAAAACCAAGAAAACGGCCAGCCTACTCATGAGAAACTCTCCAGACACGGAGCAGAACGCTCTAAAAGAGACCAACGTCGTTTATGCCTCCAAATGTGCTCTTGGGGACTGTAAGCCTAAAAAAACTCAGTATATAGGCAAGACAACAACATCTCTTTCCAGGCGTTTAACGATGCATAAGCAACAGGGCTCCATTAAGGAACATATAATCTCTTCCCACGACCAAACCATCACCAGAGAAATCTTAGCAAACAACACAGAAATCATTGATAGATACAACGACAGCAGGCGGCTTGACATCTGCGAGGCACTACACATCAAGAAGTCAACACCAGCAATCAACAGCCAATTAATGCACAACTATATTCTACCCACTTCAAGACTCCGCTCCAATATAGAAACATCAAGAAATATGGGCCAATAGGCCTTCTGCAGTTCTATCTTTACCCAACTTCTATACCCCACTATTCTGTACCCCGTATTGTATTTCATCACCTCACCCAAATGCAGGTATAAGAGCCAATGTTGTTTCAGTCAGGCAGGTATAAGAGCCAATTTTGTTTCAGTCATAAGTTGTGTGTGGATAAACTAAAGTCTTTGAAAATGTAATAAGTTTTTACGAAACGCGCTCAAGTGTCGCTTCAGACTAGAAATAAAAATGAATTTTGGAGAATTGATTTTTCATTTATAAATAAAATAAATATGTTTATTCAGGAAAGGTACATACATAAAGTGATTTTACATAAGTGGATTTATAGATAGAGCTAGTACATACAATGCCTAAAGCCACTATTACGCAATGCGTTTCGGGCATTTACCCTCACCAGTAAAAAGAAACATAAGGAAAATCGAGAAAATTCGTGTTAGAA
>WNGS01122888.1:58826-92021 GCA_020271785.1 Procambarus virginalis
TAGTATGATCATGTTTTCTCAATTTATTTGTTATAAATTAAATGCTATTGTTAAGTCTACTGCCATTAGTATTTTTTTTTTTACAGTGCTTGTCATAAAGATTTCATTAATATTCTAGCAACCACATTAAGGCCAGTGAATCCTGACTGCTATCACACAGATGTTAGTCTTCTTGATCCAGGTCTTGTATATACTTGTAAATATATTGCACACTATATATATTGTACATTGGTCTTGTAAAATATATATTGTACATTGAAAAAAAAAATCATATCTAGTCTTGTTAAAATTCATTGTGGTTGTTAGGTTGATTAAACATATGTTAATAATTTTGTTTAGGCAATACCTTGAGTTGTATTGTTCATTTCTGACAAAAGACATACACATGTTCTTCATACTAAAGTTGAATCAAAGCATTGTTACCATGATTTCACTATTATGATCAAATTTTTTTTTTATGCATATGCCGAGTTGTTAGTATTACACACACCTGATCTTCCTTCAATGTTTTATTATGAAATTTTCACATGTAAGCCATTATTGAATGCCACCGAGGTCCTTTCAGTATCATTGCAACTATATAGCTAGCCAGAACTTGTCGACAAGGGACGTCGACTTGGTAGCGTGTCCGAGCGGTGTTATATTCAAATTCCGTGCCAGTTGGAACATAACCAATCACAGGCGAGTAGGACTCTGACGTCATGCCTGATTCACAGTCACCAGTCATGCTTGCAACAGGCCAGTTAACTCGATACACTCAGAGTAGGCGGACCTCGGCTGGCCAGAAAATAAACCTTGTTGCCTTGGCCAATAAATCTAAGAAGTGTTACTGTGTCTACCTTCAACCCGAACAAGGCAACGAATACACCGGCATCACACTACCACACTCCCCACCACACTACCACACACCTCACTACACTACACACTCCCCACCACACTACCACACATCCCCACCACAATACTACACAACTCCACTACACTTCCACACAACCCCACCACACTACCACACACCCTACCTAACTACCACACAACCCCTCCACACTACTCCACACCCCACCTCACTAACACCCCCCCCCCCACCAAACTACCACATATCTCACCACACTACCACACACCGCACCACAATACTACACAACCCCACCACACTACCACACACCCCCCACTACCAGACACTCCACAACAATACTACAAAACCCTACCAAACTACCACCCCCCCCCCCCAGTTCCGAGCTGAGAAGTATGTGCTACGAGGAGAGACTACAGGAATTAAACCTCACTTCGTTGGAAGACAGAAGAGTTAGGGGGGACATGATCACCACATTCAAGATTCTCAAGGGAATCAACAGGGTTGAAAAAGACAGGCTATTTAACACAAGGGGCACACGCACTAGGGGACACTGGTAGAAACTGAGTGCCCAAATGAGCCACAGAGATATTAGAAAGAACTTTTTTAGTGTCAGAGTGGTTGAAAAATGGAATGCATTAGGAAGTAATGTGGTGGAGGCTGACTCCATACACAGTTTCAAGTGTAGATATGATAGAGCCCAATAGGCTCAGGAACCTGTACACCTGTTGATTGACGGTTGAGAGGCGGGACCAAAGAGCCAAAGCTCAACCCCAGCAAACACAACTAGGTGAGTACAACTAGGTGAGTACTACCACACAACCCACCACACTACCACACAACCCACCACACTACCACACAACCCACCACACTACCACACAACCCCACCACACTACCACAGACCCCACCACACTATCACACACCCCACCACACTACCACACAACCCCACCACACATCCCCACCACACTACCACACACCCCACAACATTACCACACACCCCAGAACACTATCACTCAACCCCACCACACTACCACACACCCCACCACATTACTACACACCCCACCACATTATCAATCAACCCCACCACACTAACACACCCCACCTCACTACCACACAACCCCACCACACTACCACACACCCCCACCACACTACCACACACCCCACCACACTACCACACAACCCCACTGCACTTCAACACACACTTCCACACTACCACACACCCCTCCACACTGCCACACAACCCCACCGCACTTCAACACACACCTCCACACTACCACACACCTCACCACACTGCCAAACAACCTCACCCCACTACCACACAAAATTGTAATGAGACATTGTAAGCTTCTCTATCAGAGTTTTTTTTTAAACTGTTGTGCAATATTAAAACTTAAAAATGGATTGGGTTTGTACATACCAGTACTAACATTAAGAAGATTTGGACACTGACTGATTAGAGCAGACTCAATCAAATTCCGTTCCACAAAACCACCACAATTGGTAATGCTTTTCGCCCCATTTCAGTTTATATTGTGATCGCATAAAGTCGTGTGCAGATACAATGCATTAGACATTTGGGCAGTTCTAATACTATAAGCATGTTGTGACAACTGCAATTGTAAGGACTTTCCTGTTTGTCCAAGATACACAAAATCACAATCATTGCAGGGAATCGAATACACACAACCTGCTGTATCAGGGGAATTTTTTATTAAATTGGATTTGACCGTACAGTGAACACCAAATTTTTATTAAGTTTCTTAAAAATCGGAGACAGTTTTTCAAGTCCACTCGCATAAGGTACCACCAATGAGTTAATAATTTCTGGTT
This sequence comes from Procambarus virginalis, assembly GCA_020271785.1. NCBI lineage: Eukaryota > Metazoa > Arthropoda > Malacostraca > Decapoda > Cambaridae > Procambarus > Procambarus virginalis. The sequence goes on from WNGS01122888.1 coordinate 61,501, forward strand.
TCGCCTTGTGGCCGTGATTATAAAACGTACACTTGGCTTGTTCAAACGAGCAATCCAAAATACTCTTAGGATATTGTAAACTTTTCCCAATTTCATATATTTTAGCAATCTCTTCATCAAAAAACTCAGGGCTGCATACCCTCAAAGCTCGTAGAAACATTCCTGAAAATACTGCCTGTTTAACTTTACTATGATGATTGGAATAAAAATGAACATAGGACCCCACGTTGGTAGGTTTCCTATACACATTAAATTTGAACTTTCCAGCTACTCTATGAATTATAATGTCCAAAAACAGAAGAGTACCATTCTCCTCATTCTCACAAGTGAATTTTATTGAAGGTACCAAAGAATTAAGTTCATTAAGAAAAACTATCTGGTCTTGGTCACACGGCCAAAAGCGCAAAATATCATCAACATACCTAAACCAAGCAACATTAGCAGGGATAATACTGGATAAGATTTTTGTTTCAAAGAATTCCATATACAAATTGCTCAAAACTGGGGAAAGAGGATTGCCCATCGCCATTTCAAATGTTTGTTTAAAAAATTTTCCATTAAAACTAAAATAATTGTCTTTTATACACAATTTCATAAGTTCCAATACTTTGTTGGTCTGCAAGCTCAAATTATATTTGGGCAGTTCCTCACGTAGAAATTCTAACAGATCATCAACAGGTACTTTAGCCCTTTAACTGCATTGCCTCCAAATATGACACCCCCGTGGTGCGCAGGAAATAAATTCTCCGGAAAAAATTCTTTTTTCTTTTTAAAGTGTCAAAAACCCTTCCCTCAGTATGGGTATGTAAAAAAAAAGTCGTAATTGTACTTACTTTGGCTGCTATGGGGTCCGTAAGTTGGGGCGTGACGTCATGATTCCCCGTGCGCCCGTGCTGTAAGCTCCCGGGGCGGTCGGGGCGGGGCGCGCGAGTTGCCGCGAATATATTTTAGGTCATTTTTTGCGCACCTTCTAAATACATTTTCATTGTTTTTACATGGCAATCCAATGTATAACGAACACGTACACTCTATTATCGCAGTACAACATCCGTACTGTCCGTAGACACTGTGTTACGTGCATCGCAAACAACGTCACTTATCCTGCACAATTTCCATTGTATCATGCCTAATATATTTATATTTACACTTTATATACACACTGTACAGTATCACACACTATATACACACATCATAAACACACTCAGTACTCCGTGAGTGTGTGATATGCTGCGAAGCAGCCAACGGGGCAGAGTGGCACCTTGCACTCCACGCACCAGGTGCTGATGCATCTTCGTTTTTGTTCTCTGCGGGTAGTGTTCCTGCATACTATACAAGCACGTTTACCCTTCTCCCGTGATGCTGTGCCTGGCATATACTCGAGCATATGTACTCTGAAGTTTTCATTACCCGTCAATCTGTCTGGAGCTGCATGTGGCATTGTTGCTTGCACTCCGCGCGGTACAACAGAACCCTCCTTGCCATACTTTACTAGCAGCTGTGACACAACACCAGCACTGAATGTACGTATAGACGGTCTCCTGCCTGATTTTACTAGGTACATATTGTAGCAGTTGAGCACTACAACATCCATGAGGTGGAAGAAGAACTTTTTCGTCCACTTCACAGACTTGCGCACACACTCCACTCCACCAAGCATCATGTCACACTTATCGACGAGGCGCATGTTCACGTTATAGTCTATGACACAGTCTGGCTTATACACGGTGTTGCGTGTCTGAAAGTGGACTTTCCCACTGTCCAACATGGCACCGGTGTGAATCGTAGTCAGCATATTCACCTCGCGTCTGTCCTTCCACCGCACTGACAGCGTTTTGTCACACTTGCGCAGCTGGCACTCACCCACGGCTATAGCTATACCGAACACTGGCATTTCCTTCCTGTGGCCCTTCACAGTGCCACATACACCGGTGTTGTGGGCAAGGAGGTATCTGGTCAGCAAGGGGCTGGTGTAATAGTTGTCGGTGAACAGTACATGCCCCTTGTTCAGCAACGGTTCCATCAGGGTTTTCACGACACTGCCTGAGAACCCGTGTTGATCTTGAGCTGGTATGTCGACGTCTGTACCAGAATATAATATCATGTCCAAGACGATACCAGTCTCACAGTCGCACAGCACAAAAAACTTCAGTCCAAATCGGTGCCGCTTTGATGGGATGTACTGCTTGAATGCCAGTCGCCCCTTGAACAGTACAAGCGACTCGTCAATAACCACATTCTGTCCAGGTACAAAATAATCCCTGAACTTCCCTCTCATGTCACTGAACATCTTCCGTACTTTCCACAGTCTGTCTTGTCTGTCCTCATTTGCATTATTCTCGAAATGCAGGCACCTGAGAATCAAGAGATACCTATCACGCGACATGTACCGGTTGAACACGGGCGTTGGAACAAGGCTGTCTTTGCTCCAATATTCCTGGATGACAGATTTCTCAGAGTGCTTCATCATCATGGTGAGTGCCAGAAACACGTACATTTCGTCGATTGTCGTGTCCTTCCATCGCGTGAGGCGTGAGGCAGGTAAAATGCCGTCGTCTATGAGGCTGTGAGCGAACCTGTTTGTCTCAGTCACAAGATGCGTCATGAATACATTGTCAAAATATGCCTGAAAATATTCCATGTCTGCCATATCATCACCAGTATATGGGAATAATGGTGTAACACCAAAATCGCTATCATCAAATGTTGGTATTTGAGGGACAAATGTGGTGCAATCCTCCCACACAAGTACACCAGGGGGTTTGGTGTTGGCGCCAACACCACGGCCAACACCACCACGAGCACCATAACTACGGCTACGTGGTCTGCTGCTTCTGCTGGAGCTGCGTGAGGGTATGCTAGACGCTGAGGCAGATTTACGTACTGTAGGCCTACCACGAATAAATGATGTTGAGGGGCCACTGTCATTGTTGTCCACATGCTGTGAGGCACGCCGCCGCCTGCCGCGGCGTGTTGCTGAGGCAGCAAAACCCCGCCTGGTAACACCACCGCTGCTCGTACTCGGGTCGTCTACACTACTCGTATCAGAGCCAATGTCACTGAAGCCCGAGAATGATTCGTCACATGTACTATCACTGAATAAACTACTAGCGTCTGGGGACATACATGGTGGTGGTGATGATAACGGTGTTGACCCAGGGCGGCGAGGCAGGCCGGGCGAGGCACGTGTACCATACACACTCGCCGCATCTTCAAATTCCGTCTCCTCCTCACTCGTATCAGATATCTGAGTAAGGTCTTTCTCAGGATCATAGTCTAGGTCATCATCCAGAGCACCGTCATCATACAAAATGTCGCGTATTTCCTCCTCAGAGAGTCGTTTTCCATGACCGCGGGTCACCGTGGAGCGGGAGCTCGTAGAGGATGCGTCAGACATGGTTGCTGCTGTGAAACTGAGGCTCCCCACGGCCGCAGGGCATGCTGGGATTTTTTTTGAAGATGGCGGACGATCACTGGGGCCCCCACCCACCCATACCATACCCACGTCACCGCGCGCCAGTTTTGAATGGAACGTGAAAAATAAAAATACCTGGAGGCGCGTTGCGCAAACCAGACGCGAGCCTGGAGGCGCGTTGCGCAGTTAAAGGGTTAATGAATAAAGAGGTCACATCGAAACTTATTAGTTTAAAATCAACATTTAAATTCAGTGTGGATAGCTTATTAACTAAGTCCACTTTGTTTGTCAAGTGTGAGTTGGAAATAGTACGAACTATAGGGGACAAAACTTTGACTAACCACTTAGAGAGTTTATAAGCCGCCGAACCAACTGAACTAATAATCGGCCTTGCCGGATTATATGGCTTATGAGTTTTTATAAGACCATACATATAAGGTATGTACACACACTTATATAACAATATACCAATCAGTGTTCGACGACCTCGTCCAGCTCTTCAGGGGTCGGGTGCATACCCAAGATACAGCACGCATTTCCCCTCTGAACAGTGCCACTCAGGCGCTGGAACATGAAACTGGCCGCTCTTGGGTCTCTAGTCTTCCCAATGAGTTCCTCGCCCACTTCCTTCAGGAACTTAAGCGCACATTTACCCCAGGCGCCCAGAGTCTCAGAGCCTATCGGCACGAACCTGTAACAACGTTCTAGATCCCTGTACTTGTTAGTTTTCTGGGTCTCGCTGAAGGTGGCCGACCCGCCTCCCTCAGCTGTGCTGTTAGGTAGATAGGTATCAGCCAATGTAGATGCACACGTGTAGTCCCACACGACCTGCTTACCTTCCCTCCACGGCTGCAGGGTGACTCCATCTGGGCGTTTTTGGCTGTTGTCAGATCTGCACAACTGGGTTTCCCTTTGTGCTGGACACCCAGCTGTAGCCAAACTTCTCTTGATGATCTTATTTACTGCTTCGTGTCTGGCAATCTTTCCCTGTGTTTTACGACAGATGAGACCATGGCTGCCGTATTGGTCTGCCCGTACATGGCCACAAATACACTGGTGCTCGGTGGAGATAGGGGCGGCAAGGCGCAGGGCAACACCAATACTTAGGGTCCGATGGTCCAGGCGGGTGCCCAAGGCGAAATTAGGGACTGCCAACAGAAAGTCCCCGGCATGGGGCGCTTGCACAGCTAGAAGATGCGCTTTGTCCTTCCTGGAAGCTGCCTCCAGCAATGATGTAGCGATGTTTTCCACTATGGGGCTATCCCATTTGGACTGTTTGCAGTCATTTGGAAAGTTGGTCGAGGGTGAGAGTTGACAAGAGTGTCCCACTGACCGGCTCCTTCCGCGAATTTGGAATCATGAATCCCAATGGAGTCTCTTAGGCATTCCGGTAGTATTTCCTTAACTAATTCACCTGTAGCACTGGTCGAGGATAAGAATGCCGGCAATGCTAACTGTGTCGCCTTGCGAATACCTATTACCCCGAGTCTAACTGGGAGCATTGCTTGGTCCCACTGGTCATCTTGCAGGGAGAGATTTAACACTTTCACGGTTATTGAGCATAGGAGTGAGTCATATTCTGTTAATTTTGGGCTGTCGAAGGAGGGAGCACACCTTAGGAAACAGGTAAGTCTGGGCAAAGCCAGGCACCTCGTGAGAAGGTACAAAGCATCGTGGGCGTCCAAGGCCCCTATTCTTCTCTCCATCCTCCTCAGGTCGTTCAGCTTTTCTTCGAGGACTACCTCAATGGCGCTCGAGCCCAGAGGTGCCCCTAGCAGCACACTGTCGGTGGGAGCGATCACTTGGGCTCCTGACAATATGATTCGCACTGCATCTATGGTAGGTTGGCTAGATGAGATGATTTCACACTTTATTGGGTTTAGAGTGAGTCCTAACTCCTCTCCCTTAGATTTCACCAGCGGTAGATCTTCTAGCAGGGACTCCTGTGTCCCTGCCAGGGTGCCATCGTCCAGGAACCAGATGTTGAGTTCGCTGGTCAACCTGCTTGTAACCTCTTTAACAGCCATGCAAAAAAAGAAAAGGGGCAAGTGGGACTCCCTGCTGGACACCTTCTGCAGAAACAACTTCATGTTCCCCAAACAACAGCGTCGATTCCCTACTGTACCCTGCTGAGACAAAGGGGAGTAGAGAAGGAAAGCATGTTCGAACTGCTTCCAGTACCACATCCCTTTTTACCTAGTTGAAGGCATTTTTAAAGTCTAATTTAATTAATGCCTTATTTTCTGGGAGGTGCTTGATATAGGCTCGTGCTACATGAGCTGCTGCTTCACAGCCATTGGGGACACCAAAACCTAGTTGATGGGGTCGAAGCATCGTTGCAGCGTCTATGCTAATTTTTCTGACAGCTGCCCTAGCAACAAGGCGCCGAAGTGTGTTAACCACGGCAATGGGTCTGACTCCATCATCCTTCTTCTTAAGGGCACAAAGGGATGCTCCGAAGAAAAAGGGTTTAATTGTATCTGGGATCAACCCAGAGAGGCAGTCGTTGACAAACTTCGTGACCTCTGACAATAGTGTCTCGGCAACTTCTCCGAGAACTGGATTTACCATCTCCTTGAGGTGCTGAGGTCTTACTCCAGTGTATCCCCCTGCCGAGCCTGGCGGGAATGACATGATGGCTTTGTATACCTCTGATGCTTGGAGGAATAGAGGTCCCATGTCTGGGACATTTGTGTCCCGAGCAGTGGGTTCCCACGGTACTCTAGGAGGGTGCTTCTCTCTCAGTGAGTTGGCGGTAGCGGGATTTCTAGGGGCGATTGTGTCTTCGCTGGTAAGTAACCTAATCGCTCCTACTGTGTTGCCCTCTTCAATTTTTTTGGTCACTTGTGTTTCTAGTTTAAAATTGTCATTGGAACTCTTGGGTCTGCCACGACGGTTTTTGCGTTGAGGAGGGCTGGGGATAAAGTTGTCAGCTCTGGGAAAATTATTTATTGCCCTAGTGACAGATGAGGCTAGTGACTTGCCTCCTCTTGCAGGTACGCCTAAGCAAATATTGCCAAACAGGAGCAAATTATGCCATGCTTTGATGATAGCCGCGGCATTAAGATTTGCAGACCGTTCATTCACTTTCCTTAGAAGGTCTGTATATTTCCCTGCTGCAAATGGGCGCGCTGCTTTAGGAATGTGAGGAAGAGTTCTGGTGGTGGATGCTTTGATGGCTCCCAGGAGGTCATCTGATGACATGAAGTTTGCTGGAATGTGTGGGGGTGCCGGGGGGACCTGTGGGCCTTCCCTCTCTACAGGTACCGTCCGTGAACCCTCACAGTTCTTGTGTTGACGTAGGGTTCCATCGTTTCTAAGGCTGTGAGATTCGTCACACACCCGACACGTTCCTCTGGTTCTGGGTCCTCTGGATGCACTGTTCCCAGAACCGTCTTCTTGGCTAAGGGGTTCCTGGTTAGTTGATGGACTCCCCTCCATCCCCCGGGCGGCCTGATATATATATATATATATATATATATATATATATATATATATATATATATATATATATATATATATATATATATATATATATATATATATATATATATGACCGAAAAAGTAAGATTAATAATTCTAACACGAATTTTCTCAATTTTCCTTATGTTTGTTTTTACTGATGACGGTAAATTAAAAATCAATTCTCCAAAATTCATTCTTTATTTCTTAGTCTGACGCGACACTTGAGCGCGTTTCGTAAAACTTATTACATTTTCAAAGACTTTAGTTACTCACACACAGAACAACTATAACTGAACAGAGTTTAAATACCTGCATTTGGGTGAGGTGACATGTTACAATGGTTTGGGGTGAGGTGAGAACAAACACAGAACACGAAACAATGGGTATAAGGGAAGAATAGATCTGTAACTGCAGAAGGCCTATTGGCCCGTATTTCTTGATGTTTCTATATTGGAGCGGAGTCTTGAAGTGGGTAGAATATAGTAGTGCGTTAAATGGCTGTTGATTGCTGGTGTTGACTTCTTGATGTGTAGTGCCTCGCAGATGTCAAGCCGCCTGTTGTCGCTGTATCTATCAATGATTTCTGTGTTGTTTGTTAAGATTTCTCTGGTGATGGTTTGGTTGTGGGAAGAGATTATATGTTCCTTGATAGAGCCCTGTTGCTTATGCATCGTTAATCGCCTGGAAAGAGATGTTGTTGTCTTGCCTATATATTGAGTTCTTTGGGGCTTACAGTCCCCAAGTGGGCATTTGAAGGCATAGACGACATTGGTCTCTTTCAAAGCGTTCTGCTTTGTGTCTGGAGAGTTTCTCATGAGTAGGTTGGCAGTTATCTTGGTTTTATAGTTTTATAAGTTTTGTTTTGGTTTTATAAGGAAAATTGAGAAAATTCGTGTTAGAATTATTAATAAGGAAAATTGAGAAAATTCGTGTTAGAATTAATAATCTTACTTTTTTTCGGTCATATTTAATAACATATGTCTACAGGAAAGACTGCTACCAAAATATACTATATATATATATATATATATATATATATATATATATATATATATATATATATATATATATATATATATATATATATATATATATATTTTGGTAGCAGTCTTTCCTGTAGACATATATTATTAAATATGACCGAAAAAGTAAGATTAATAATTCTAACACGAATTTTCTCGATCTTCCTTATGTTTCTTTTTACTGTTGACGGTAAATGAAAAATAAATTCTCCAAAATTCATTTTTATTTCTAGTCTGACACGACACTTGTGCGCGTTTCGTAAAACTTGTTACATTTTCAAAGACTTTAGTTTATCCACACACAACTTATAACTGAACAGCATTGGCTCTTATACCTGCATTTGGGTGAGGTGATGTAATACAATAGTGGGGTGAAAAACAAACTTTCAACAAAACACAGAACACAGAACAATGGGTATAAGTTAAAGGGAAGAATAGATCTGTAACTGCAGAAGGCCTATTGGCCCATATTTCTTGATGCTTCTATATTGGAGCGGAGTCTTGAAGTGGGTAGAATATAGTTGTGCATTAATTGGCTGTTGATTGCTGGTGTTGACTTCTTGATGTGTAGTGCCTCGCAGATGTCAAGCCGCCTGCTGTCGCTGTATCTATCAATGATTTCTGTATTGTTTGCTAAGATTTCTCTGGTGATGGTTTGGTCGTGGGAAGAGATTATATGTTCCTTAAAGGAGCCCTGTTGCTTATGCATCGTTAAACGCCTGGAAAGAGATGTTGTTGTCTTGCCTATAAACTGAGTTTTTTGAGGCTTGCAGTCCCCAAGAGGGCATTTGAAGGCATAGACGACGTTGGTCTCTTTTAGAGCGTTCTGCTCCGTGTCTGGAGAGTTTCTCATGAGTAGGCTGGCCGTTTTCTTGGTTTTATAGTAAATCGTCAGTTGTATCTTCTGTTTTATGTCTGTAGGGATAACATTTCTATTAACAATATCTTTCAGGACCCTTTCCTCCATTTTATGAGCTGTGGAAAAGAAGTTCCTGTAAAATAGTCTAATAGGGGGTATAGGTGTTGTATTAGTTGTCTCTTCAGAGGTTGCATGGCGTTTCACTTTCCTTCTTATGATGTCTTCAACGAAACCATTGGAGAAGCCGTTGTTGACTAGGACCTGCCTTACCCTACAGAGTTCTTCGTCGACTTGCTTCCATTCTGAGCTGTGGCTGAGAGCACGGTCGACATAAGCGTTAACAACACTCCTTTTGTACCTGTCTGGGCAGTCACTGTTGGCATTTAGGCACATTCCTATGTTTGTTTCCTTAGTGTAGACTGCAGTGTGGAAACCTCCGCTCCTTTCCATGACTGTTACATCTAGAAAGGGCAGCTTCCCATCCTTCTCCATCTCGTAAGTGAAACGCAACACAGAATTCTGCTCAAACGCCTCCTTCAGCTCCTGCAGATGTCTGACATCAGGTACCTGTGTAAAAATGTCGTCAACATACCTGCAGTATATGCCGGTTTCAAGTTCATGTCGACTAAGACTTTTTTCTCGATGGTACCCATGTAGAAGTTCGCAAACAGGACACCTAGGGAGAACCCATGGCGACCCCATCTACTTGCTTATACATGTGCCCATCCGGGCTCAAGAAGGGTGCCTCTTTAGTACAAGCTTGGAGTAGTTTCCTCAGGATATTTTCTGGTATGTCAAGAGGAGTACAGGCCGGATCACGATACACTCTGTCCACTATCATCCCGATTGTTTCATCCACAGGTACGTTGGTAAACAGTGATTCTACGTCCAACGAGGCTCTTATCCCTGTGGCCCGTGTTCCCCGCAGTAAGTCAACAAATTCCTTTGGAGACTTTAGGCTGAAGGCGCAAGGGACATAAGGAGTCAGTAAGCCGTTGAGTCGTTTCGCCAGTCTGTACGTGGGTGTGGGTATCTGGCTGATGATTGGCCGAAGTGGGTTTCCAGGCTTATGTGTCTTGACATTTCCATACGCATATCCAGGTTTATATTCCCCAATAATCTTTGGCAGGTGGAGTCCGGATTTCTTGGCATTCACAGTTTCAATCAATTTGTTGACCTTTGCTTTCAATTCGGCTGTAGTGTCCTTCGTTACCCTTTGGAATTTAGTTTGGTCAGAGAGTATGAGGTTCATTTTCGCCAGATATTCGTCTTTCTTAAGAATGACGTATATTGGCGACTTGTCGCCTCTCCTGACAACTATCTCCTTGTTCTCACGAAGGCTCTTAGCTGCCGCTTTGAGCTCGGGGGACAGTATGGTGCTTCTGTAGTTGCCTCGATTCTTTCCTCCTTCTGCAATAAGTTCTGCTTGTAAGGTGTCTTTGGTGGTGACCTTCTTTTGTGCTTCGAGGTCAAATATGTCGTCCAACAGGATCTCCAACTCCACTTTCCGGGCCATCTCACTTGGTCTGGACATAACGTGACAGTTTATACCCAGATTTAGGAGAGTGACTTGGTCCTCAGTGAGGTTGATTCCTGCAAGGTTCAGGAAGCCGTCTCTTGGTCGTGGAATTGCCATAGGTCCTCCATATAATGTTGTTAGTTTCTTGATTATCCTTGTTTCCGTGCTGAGGTGATGTCGGTCTGTGAGGATGTCGAGGTGTTGTTCGATGCGGGTACGGAGACTTTCGTCGATGTTGCTGTTTCTCCATTCGTTTGTAGCATGAAGTAGTTGCGTTTTGTTGTCTTTGATTTCATTTTCTGCCTTGTATATCTGATTACGAATCAGATCTTGGCGATATTTTATCGTGAAGGCTTGATTCCTTGCTGCTGGGTCGTGCGTTTTAATATTAGTATATTTTGGAAGCAGTCTTTCCTGTAGACATATAATATTAAATATGACCGAAAAAGTAAGATTAATAATTCTAACACGAATTTTCTCGATCTTCCTTATGTTTCTTTTTACTGTTGACGGTAAATGAAAAATCAATTCTCCAAAATTCATTTTTATTTCTAGTCTGACGCGACACTTGAGCGCGTTTCATAAAACTTATTACATTTTCAAAGACTTTAGTTTATCTACACACAACTTATAACTGAACAGCATTGGCTCTTATACCTGCATTCGGGTGAGGTGATGTAATACAATAGTGAGGTGAAAAACAACTTCCAACAAAACACAGAACACGGAACAATGGGTATAAGTTAATGGGAAGAATAGATCTGTAACTGCAGAAGCCTATTGGCCCTTATTTCTTGATGCTTCTATACTGGAGCGGAGTCTTGAAGTGGGTAGAATATAGTTGTGCATTAATTGGCTGTTGATTGCTGGTGTTGACTTCTTGATGTGTAGTGCCTCGCAGATGTCAAGCCGCCTGCTATCGCTGTATCTATCAATGATTTCTGTGTTGTTTGCTAAGATTTCTCTGGTGATGGTTTGGTGTGGGAAGAGAATATATGTTCCTTAATGGAGCCCTGTTGCTTATGCATCGTTAAATGCCTGGAAAGAGATGTTGTTGTCTTGCCTATATACTGAGTTTTTTTTAACAGGAAGCTACAGAAGCACCATACTGTCCCCGAGCTCAAAGTGGCAGCTAAGAGCCTTCGTGAGAACAGGAGATAGTTGTCAGGAGAGGCGACAAGTCGCCAATATACGTCATTCATAAGAAAGACGAATTTCTGGCGAAATGAACCTCATACTCTCTGACCAACTAATTCAAAGGTAACGAAGGACACTACAGACGAATTGAAAGCAAAGGTCAACAAATTGATTGAAACTGTGAATGCCAAGAAATCCGGACTCCACCTGCCAAGATTATTGGGTATATAAACCTGGATATGCGTATGGAAATGTCAAGACCCATAAGCCTGGAAACCCACTTCGGCCAATCATCAGCCAGATACCCACACCCACGTACAGACTGGCAAAACGCTCACGGCTAACTGACTCCTTATGTCCCTGCGCCTTCAGCCTGAGTCTCCAAAGGAATTTGTTGACTTACTGCGGGGAACACGGCAACAGGGATAAGAGCCTCGTTTGGATGTAGAATCACTGTTTACCAACGTACCTGTGGATGAAACAATCGGGATGATAGTAGANACATTCAACACACACTCCCAACACCCAACACACACCAAACACTGTCAACACAACCCAACACCCCCACCACACACCAAACACCCCACACACACACCCACACACTCACACACAAACCACACATCACACCACACTTGATTACACCACCACCATACTACCAATGAGTCGGATATAAGGGAAGTTAAGTTGGAAGCCCCCTGGGAATGAGTGATCATAGTGTATTGAGCTTTGAGTACCTGGTTGAGCTAGGAATTATCACCCCAAAAAAGAACTGGGAACCAAAGGGCTGGCGTACCGAAAGGGAAACTATGAGGAGATGAATAAATTCCTATGGGATATACATTGGGACACAGAACTCGGAACCAAGTCCGTACAAGACATGATGGACTATGTCACCCAAAAATGTCAGGAGGCTGTAAGCAGGTTTGTCCCAGCCCAACAGGAAAAAACAGAGAAGCAAAGGAAGAATCCGTGGTTTAATAGGGAATGTATGAAAGCAAAGGAGCTGAACAAAAGGGCATGGAGGAACTTCCGTAATAACAGAACACCAGAAAGTAGAGAGAGATACCAGAGAACCAGGAACGAGTATGTCAGTGTGAGAAGAGCAGCTGAGAAAAGGTATGAAAATGATATAGCTAATAAAGCCAAGACTGAACCAAAGCTACTACACAGTCACATCAGGAGGAAGACAACAGTGAAGGAACAGGTGATTAAACTTAGGGTGGGCGAGGACAGGTACACAGAGAATGACAAAGAGGTGTGTGAAGAACTCAACAAAAGGTTCCAGGAGGTCTTTACAATAGAACAGGGAGATATCACGGCGCTGGGAGAGGTGGCAGCAAACCAGGTGACCTTGGATAGGTTCGAAATTACAAGAGATGAGGTCAAAAAGCACCTATTGGAGCTGGATGTGAGAAAAGCTGTTGGCCGGATGGAATCTCGCCATGGGTATTGAAAGAGTGTGCAGGAGCACTTTGCTTACCACTCTCCATAGTGTATAGTAAGTCACTGGAAACGGGGGACCTACCAGAAATATGGAAGACTGCTAATGTAGTACCAATATACAAAAAGGGTGACAGACAAGAGGCACTGAACTACAGGCCAGTGTCCTTAACTTGTATACCATGCAAGGTGATGGAGAAGATTGTGAGAAAAAACCTAGTAACACATCTGGAGAGAAGAGACTTCGTGACAACCCATCAACATGGGTTCAGGGAGGGTAAATCTTGCCTTACAGGCTTGATAGAATTCTACGATCAGGTGACAAAATTAAGCAAGAAAGAGAAGGGTGGGCGGACTGCATTTTTTTGGACTGTCGGAAAGCCTTTGACACAGTACCCCATAAAAGGTTGATGCATAAGCTGAAGAAACAGGCAGGAGTAACAGGTAGGGCGCTCCAGTGGATAAGGGAGTACCTAAGCAATAGGAAGCAGAGAGTTACAGTGAGGGGTGAGACCACAGACTGGCGTGAAGACACCAGTTGAGTCCCACAGGGCTCTGTACTTGGACCTATCCTGTTTCTGATATACGTAAATGATCTCCCAGAGGGTATAGACTCATTCCTTTCAATGTTTGCTGACGACGCCAAAATTATGAGAAGGATTAAGACAGAGGAGGACAGCTTGAGGCTTCAAGAAGACCTGGACAAGCTGCAGGAATGGTCGAACAAATGGCTGTTAGATTTTAACCCAAGCAAATGTAATGTAATGAAGATAGGGATAGGAAGCAGGAGACCAGATACAAGGTACCATTTGGGAGATGAAATACTTCAAGAGTCAGAGAGAGAGAAAGACCTGGGGGTTGATATCACGCCAGACCTGTTCCCTGAAGCTCATATCAAGAGGATAACATCAGCAGCATATGCCAGGTTTGCTAACATAAGAACGGCCTTTAGAAACTTGTGTAAGGAATCTTTCAGAACATTATATACCACATATGTCAGACCAATCCTGGAGTATGCGGCTCCAGCATGGAGTCCATATCTAGTCAAGCATAAGACTAAACTGGAAAAGGTTCAAAGGTTTGCCACCAGACTAGTACCCGAGCTGAGAGGTATGAGCTACGAGGAGAGACTACAGGAATTAAACCTCACTTCGTTGGAAGACAGAAGAGTTAGGGGGGACATGATCACCACATTCAAGATTCTCAGGGGAATCGACAGGGTTGATAAAGACAGGCTATTTAACACAAGGGGCACACGCACTAGGGGACACAGGTGGAAACTGAGTGCCCAAATGAGCCACAGAGATATTAGAAAGAACTTTTTTAGTGTCAGAGTGGTTGACAAATGGAATGCATTAGGAAGCGATGTGGTGGAGGCTGACTCCATACACAGTTTCAAGTGTAGATATGATAGAGCCCAATAGGCTCAGGAAACTGTACACCTGTTGATTGACGGTTGAGAGGCGGGACCAAAGAGCCAGAGCTCAACCCCCGCAAGCACAACTAGGTGAGTACAACTAGGTGAGTACACACCCCACCACACTACCACACATCCCACCACACTACCACACATCCCACCATACTACCAAACACCCCACCACACTACCACACACCCCACCACACTGCCACACACCCCACCACACTACCACACACCCCACCACACTACCACACATCCCACCACACTACCACACACCCCACCACACTACCACACACCCTACCACACTACCACACACCCCACCACACTACCACACACCCCACCACACTACCACACACCCCACCACACTACCACACATCCCACCACACTACCACACACCCCACCACACTACCACACACCCTACCACACTACCACACACCCCACCACACTACCACACACTCGACCACACTACCACACACCTGTTATATTCAAATTGCCCGCCAGTTGGAACATAACCAATCACAAGCGAGTAGGCCTCTGACGTCATGCCAGATTCACAGTCACCAGCCATGCTTGCAACAGGCCAGTTCCCTCGATACACTCAGAGTAGGCGGACTTGGCTGCCCAGATATAAACCTTGTTGCCTTGGCCAATAAATCTAAGAAGTGTTACTGTGTCTACCTTCAACCCGAACAAGGCAACAAATACTGGTAGCAGCAGTGGGATCTAGAATTTTTTTTCTGGAAACGAAAAATTCAAGTACCCAGCATCGCCTTGTGTCCACCGCCAGCCGCCACCGCCACCTCCATATAGCCGCCATCCTGCCACCCACGCACCAAATATTGTGCCAGACCGGGTTCCTGCCATCAACCACTACGCCAGGCCAACGTCTCAGAAGTAAGGGTCAATATTTTCCTGTGAGAACGTTAATGCATCAGTGAGGAGAAGGGAAGCTTTCCGCGCCAGTCATTTTGAATCGTGCGTCACGTGGGAACCACCACCTGCAGCACCACCACCACTAAAGCTGACAGCATCAAGCTTTGTGAGTGTCCAGCTACTGAAACCGTCGTCAGCCATCGTCGCAAGAATCAACTGATTATTGTGGGTGTTGTACAGTTATTCAAGAGGAATTGGTGAAAAAATAAGACTACAATTGTTTGTTTATAGTGTCGCCACCTTGCTCACACGCCTCGCCACGTTGCCACATCGACGCCTTGCCACGTTGCCACATCGACACCTCGCCACCTCTCACCATCACCACCAGCCCCTTGCTACATCATCTGTGTGAACTTCTCTGTAGATAATTGTATTTCTCCACCACCATCGTCGCAATATCGACGTCTCAGAATTTATCAGTGCTACTGTGGGGTCCCCCAGCTTCGCGCAACTGACGCTCGGAGCGCTGCTTGTCCAGCCAGATTGTAAACACACCTCACATGTGCCCCTTCAGATCTTCACGACGTTCCTCCAATTTTGGCTACAGGTGATTCTCATGAATTGCAACCCTGAGATAAGTAATAGTTAGTTGAGAACAACATACCAAGTTCTAAAAAGTGACTTACATAATAATATCCATAATATCCTGTGAATTAACCATTCAGTGACTGGTTAAATATTGTAGCTCGTTTAGTACCCCTTGCCCACAGTTCCTTGTGTGATTTCAACATTCATGCTTCTCACAGTACTTTCATTGTGCATTAAATGTGTTGATTGAGCGTTATTAGCATATTCAAAGTCAAGAGAAGTAAGAAATTCTTGTTTTAGTAGCATTTAAGAATTTGTACAATACAATTCTTTTTAATTCCGCCAGGCCTAAAATTGAAATTTATTCCTTCAACATTTCATATTATAATTTTTACCGTAGCAGTTATATACATTCCTGTGTCTAGTTTATGTGCTACATCCATATTCCTTGCATGGCCACATGTTGTGCTGAATCTTTTTAATGAAATTTTGCAATTGCATTTGCCAGTTTTTATTCTAAATTGCTGTGCTTAGCCTGGTTTAATTAACTTACATACATCTAATTCCAGCCATTTTTTTAATGAAAGATTGCTAAATTTAGTTTACAATTTGCTTGTTCTTAATTATTTTGTTGCCTAGCCCAATTTAATAATTTTATTTCTGCCATTTTTTTACTTTAGCCAAGTTGATATTTTTTTGAGTGTTTATTTTTGTGTATACTATCTCTGATGCCAGGTGCACTTAATTATAATCTGCGTTCAAATATTACTTCCACGGCTGTGACAATGTCTACCACTGTTGAAACCCCCTCAGACTTAACAGGAGCACTTGCTCATCCCAATGGCCAGAGATCAGCTCAGGAAATGGCTATTCCTCTTTTTGCTGGGGAATCCCGCTTATTAAAGTCGTGGTTTAGTTAGGTTGAAGCGAAAACAGTTGCACGTTTTTCTAAGCCTACTGATGCCGAATACTTGGCAATTGCATGGTCAGCTGTAGACACAACCAAAGGTGATGCACGTTTCGTTGTTGACTAGAAAGCCATTGTTAGCCTCCAGTCTTGGCCTGAATTTAAGGATTTCTTTCACCGTCGCTTTGCTAATAAAGGAGACCTTGACCTGTATAGGTTAGTCAAGAAAATTGCCAATGCCACCATGCAGCCTGGTGAATTGTTTAATGCGTTTACTAGCCGTCTCGATCAATATCTTTATGCCTTAGTGTCTGCTATGAATAATTCGTCTTGGTTAGATAAAGACAATAATCTGTCCCCTGAGGCTATGGCCAAAACGATAGCGTTTGGTACTTTAATGCATTTTGCCCCCGAGCATACTAAACCAATCGTTGAGCAACAAAATTTTGGTGTTAAACATGAAATTGGTGAAGTGTTTGAGGCCATTAACAATGCCGCCGATAAACTAGCTCCCCAAAGTGCTCAACTGTTGCCACCCTCTGATACTGTAAATGTAGTAACAAGCTCTCAGCAGCCTCCCACAAACTCTCAAAACTCTTGGTAGCAGAACCGCACCCATGCTCGTAGCCCCCAGTCAAATTCGCCGCCTCATAAATTGCCGAAACGCCATAGTCCACAACCACCCACTCCCTCATGTTGGCATTGTGGTAGGAGTAACCACCTCGCAAGGGACTGTTGGTTCGCCCCTAGATCATCACCTCCTAGACAATTCTCTCGGTCCCCTCGTCAATCTAATCATTCTAGGCTCCCATATTGCAAATACCATAAGCAAGTCGGTCACCACACTGCAGATTGTAGAGCTAGGCAAAGGGCATCCCCACCTCGTAACTCCCTTGGTCAGTCTTGGCGAGGCTCACAGCGTCCAAGATATTATCAGAACTCTCGTAATTACAACTCCCAGCCCAGCTATAATGCAACTTCAAATTATAATACTCGGTCACAGAATGCTGGAGCTCAGAATGTTCACTCCATGTCGTCGGGAAACCTCCAAGGCCATCCGCTAACCAATTCAAGCTAGCCAGTCCTAGTGCCCTCTCTGTGTATTCAGTAGCTACCCAAAATAGATTTGGACACTTGACAGAGGAGGACACTGACTCTAGACCAGTTGTAGATGTTGACGGGACCACAGTGAATTTGACGCAGACAAGACGCAGATATCCCAGACAACATAAGTCACAAGTAGTAACTTGTCCAGTCTCTAGTGATGGTTCCCTTGTCTCAGCCATTGTACATGGTAGAGTTTTAAAAGTTTTTCATGACTCAGGTGCAAAAATTAATATTGTCAAGCCCTCAGCTCTTAGAGACATTGAAAGTAAGCACCCTATTACTTTAAAACAGTCACACATACCTTTTCTAAGTGGTATTTCAGGAAATAAAGTAAAAGTTCAGGGTGAAATTGACCTCCCACTCAAGTTAAATGATGTCACATTGTCTATAACATGTTTAGTTGCTGACATTATTCATTTCCCTGCAGACATTCTCTTAGGTCTGTACACCATGATTGATGAAAATATTGCATTGTTTCCCCATCGTTGGAACATAAGTATCAAAGACCACATCATACCCTTGTGTAGCATGTATCGACAGGGCCATGAGTTCAATCTTCAATCAGACTACATTAATTTTGTTGACACCCGCCTTGCTAGTGCAGGTTTGTCAGATAATTGTCGTGTTAGCATACCCGAGAAAATAGGCACTCGACTGAAGCATCGTAGTTGTGCAGTTGTTAAGGAGAGTGAGTATCGGGACTTTCTGGAAGGGGACGCCCTAACGGATTCTCGTTGTCTTGCTCGCCTGGCAGCTTCCATCTCTGAAGTCAGTGGTTCCACGGCTACTGACACTGTGCTGCACTCTCATTCTCTCACCAGAATAAGAGTTAAGGTTCAGGGAGTGCCTGAGTTGTCGGATGTGATTGCGGAAAGTGAAACATGTAAAGTGAATGGTACGTTTGTTGAACCCTCCTGGCACACAGTGCAGGATGGTACTGTTACATTATTTATTGCAAACACTAGTAATGCCAACATCCATCTCCAGTCTGGTACCCATGTTGTAGATTTTGCCCATTACTCGTTACCGGTGCGAGTTGTGGATGATGTCTCCATGGATCATACTGTTTGTACTCTCACACCAGGAGAACAGGGATCTCACCTAGAGGTGCAAGCGCAACACCTCAGTCCTACTGATTTTCCTGACTGTGGCTCAGCTTTTGGAAATTTTGAACAAGAATAGAACCGTTGTCGCCCTACCAGGAGAAAAGTTAGGCCTCACTCCTCTTATTACACATAAAATTCCACTTGAACAAGGAACTACCCCTATTTATGTACCAGCTTACCGTCTTCCCTATTCTCAGAGAGCAGAAGCCGATAGACTTATAGAGGAAATGCTACAGAGTGATGTAATTGAATCAAGTAATTCGCCATGGAATGCTCCATTGATTCTTGTACCAAAGCGAGATGGGACTTGGAGACCTTGTAATCGATTATCGGAAGCTTAACAGAGTAACGATACCTGATCGTTTCCCACTTCCAGTTCTAAATGATTTGTTGCAAAGTATCGGTCGAAATAAAGTATTCTCAACGTTAGATTTGTTGCAGGGATTCTGGCAAATCCCCCTTGATGAGGAAAGTAAACAATTGACAGCCTTTAGTACTCCCAATGGTCATTTTCATTTCAAAAGAATGCCATTTGGTTTGCGCAGTAGTCCTATAACCTTTTCATGGCTCATGACAAATCTATTTCGTAGATTGATAGGAAGTACTCTTCTAGTTTACCTTGATGATCTCATAATCATGTCGCAAGATGTTCAGACTCATTTCCAGAACCTTGAAAAGTACTTGCAAAGCTCGCTGAAGCTAATTTAAAAATAAAGCTTGCAAAATGTTCATTTTTAAAGGAGAAGATTAATTTCCTAGGTCATACAGTTACACCTTCAGGTATTACATTAAATGAATCAAAAATTATTGCTGCCCGTGATTTTCCAACACCTCGTACCGCAGAAGCCGTAAGACAGTTCACAGGTCTTGTGGGATTTTATCATTCATTTATTGCTGGATTCTCTATTATAGCCGCTCCACTTTACAAGTTGCAAAGGAAAGATGAACTCTGTTTGGGGAGAGGCCCAGGATCAGTCATTCAAAAGACTCAAAGCAGCCTTGATTTCTTCACCTGTCCTTAGGTACCCAGATTTTACTAAACCTTTTACATTGGTTACAGATGCTAGTGACATAGGTTTAGGTGCTGCATTTCTTCAAACAGAAGGTCACAGAGATCACGCAATAGCTTATGCTAGGAGGCATAAACGGCAGGCATAAAAGGAGTCGCAAGCCAGCAGCCACCGAGAGCAGACGTGCTCCCAGGAGCTCCCGCCACCTACAGGACCATCCGAGCGTTGGCTCCGCCCACCTCACCCAGGATTGGTGCGCCAGCCAGCCAATCACAGCCGGCCGGCCGCTCAGCTGCCAGGCTCACACCCTGACAGTGCGCCACAAGCTCTCACAGCGTCAAGACACGCCGTGGCATCTGTACAGTGAACCAACCCAGATTTATAGACGCTTACATCAGTACGATGTTCTAATAAAATAACTCTCCTCATCCTTTCCCCCCCACCCCCCTTCCCCCCCATTCCCCACCCCTCCTCCCCATTCTCTCCCTGCCTGTACCACAACACACCAAACACACACTCACACAATACACAATGCATAACCTACTAACAGTAGCATTAAGATGTGAATAAGGCTGTCTTTCTAAACTGTTTCTACCTCTTGTATTTCGCCACTCCAAACGATCATTCCCGAGCAGTAGCCAAAACCGGGTTCTTGAAATTCTTGCAGAGGTTTGATCGGGCATCTAACAGCCTTGTAGCAGGCTTAGGCTATCGATAGGTTCAATTACCACCTTGTCTAGTAGCTCTAGTTGCCTAACAACTAGAAGTTAGAGGCCTCGGCCGAACTAACTCCACCATCCACTTAGTCTACCTGGACACTCCACACCCACCCACATAGTATAGCTTAGACTAGGCTGCCTGGCCCCACAAAGCCATGGCGACCAAAGTCAGATTCACAGACGAATCTGGCCGGGCCCGTACTCCAGCACAACTACTTCATGAGATCCATGGGATCACCCAGATTTCATACAAAAATGTGTACAAAATTACGAATGGAGCCATCTTATTGGTACCCAATGCAGACCTTCCCGAACTCCTTTCGACCGACAACCTGAACAAACTAAAGGAGAACAGGATCACTGTCCACCCCCCAGCTGAATTCCAAGCCACACGCACCATCTTTGCTCATAGGGTGCATGACACCATCATGGAGCACACACTGGAAGAAATAACTGATGAAATTGAAAGGAAAAACAGAGAGGTAAAAATACTCAATGCCCATAGATTCACAGTCCAGTCCAACACCAATCAAGTACTGAAGCTTACTCTGGCTTCACCGGAGCAAGCAACACAAGCCTGCACCCAAGGCTTTTCTGCATTTGGCATCAAGGTTGAACCTGACAAAATCTACCCACAGAGGTTCTACAAACTTAAGCAATGCTTCAAATGCTTTAAGTATGATCACTATTCCAGCGCATGCAACAATGGAACCCCCAAGTGCAGCAGGTGCGCGGGGGAACACAACTACAGGGAATGCATAAACCCAACACCCAATTGTGCACTATGCAACGGTGCACACATTGCAATCTCGCATCTATGCCCTCGTAGGAAGGAGGCAATCAAGAAATTGCAAGAAACGGCAGCAGCAGCCCGTCAACGAGCAGCTAATACCGTTCCTGCCCCTCCTCCACCAAGAAATCCCTGGGGTAACCCCAACCAACAACAGGCCCAGTCGGTTGCTCAAGGGGGTCACCAAAGCAACCAACAACCCCATAACCTCATGGTCATACCTGAACCAACTCAGAACCATACACAACAGGCTTCAGCACCTAACTCTCTTGCACCAAACCCCGACCCTAAATCCAGCCTAGGGGCTGAACTCCTAACATTTGCTCAAATCCAATTTCCAGACAACCCTGTGAAGCTCCTAGGTTTCTGGAACTCTCTAAGGAAGGACTATGGCCTGCCCCCTGTCCAAATGTCCCCAGACTCGCTTGCATACCTGTCTCCTAACACCACAACAACTGCTGGTCAGGCACAAGCACAACCCAGCAACCCCAACCCTAGTACCCCCCGCCCCCAGGCCTCTACCAACGCCCAGGAGACTCCAAACTCCCAGATCTTTACCGGCCCCTCCACCTCTGCAATCTGGCAAACACCCAAGTCCTCCATCCCTCCAGCATTCTCAAACGGGTTTATGCTCCAAGCCATCACAAACTCCCTTGCCATAAGGAACCCTAGACACACTAGGCGCATTGCACAACGCAGTTCCACAAACCGCCCTTACAAGAGAACCAGGCCCGACTCTCACAGCCAAAGCTCATCCCCTGAGCTCAGGGAAAGGGCAACTAGCCCCCCCAATCCTCCTTCAGCGAGCGACTCTAGCACCACTGATGTGGATATCATAAACAGCAGTGACTCCGAAGACCCCACATCGGCACTGCAACGTGCAGGAATCCCCAACCAATACCCTGCAGGAACCGGGAACAAGATCCCTGGCTCAGGGAATTTACCCCCCACCTCAACAAATAGTAGTAACCAAACCGAACTTAATAACACTGGCGCTCGAGCCAAACAATCACATACGTCTCATAACCAATAATGGGGATCACAATCCTTCAGGTGAACATCAAACATTACTTCAATAACAGATACCTCCTCACTCTGGAAGTAGCCAGACTTAACCCAGATGTTATCTTACTTAATGAAACAGCTGTTAGACAGGATCAACCCAACATGCAATAAACATCATCTTCGACGCAGTAAGCTCAATTCGCAAGCAAAAACAATGTGGGTGTTTTCTTTTTTTTTGCTGTCACAACTGCAATGCGTACGTCGCCAATGTACATGTGGCAGACGCTTCACGAAGCTGTCGGAATTAGCAAAATAGAAAATACGAGAGCAACCGTACAGGGCCTGGGAGCAAGGTCGAGTTAGAGTCCTTGTGGGTCTCTTCTCAGACTAGCTTCACCTGGTTCTGCTCCACGTTGGTCGTTGGAATCTCCTCAATGATGTAACACTTTAAGGGACTCCTAGGGTCCTCATCAAATTTATAGTTTAGTGACTTACAGGCAACTCGGTGTTGAAAACACCTAGAGCTGAAGGCTGGAGTAATATTAGCAGTATTCAGAAGTGGTTCAACGGAAACACCGCATAAAGCTTAACAGTAGTTTATTTACTAACTTAACCACTAATACACAGGGTGCTTGATTTACTTTCGATTGGCGTCAGCAAAGCTATGGTTGCATTAGCGAGACTCTTGACGTCTGGCTAATCGACTCGTATCCACTCGTGGAGAAACACCTAACTTAACACAGTTGACAGCCAATCACTAACACGGCAACCTAACTGCCGGTATGCAAAGGGATCACAAGAGTTCCAACCGGATACTCGGTAATGATGATATGCAATAACACAATAATAATCACACAATACTAAATGTGTGGTGTATGTGAAGCTCACATCCACAGACGAGTGAAATGCTGTGATACCACACAGATAAACACGCATACACCGTCGATTCACCTATAACCTGCGACAGGTATAAGAAGGTGAGAACTGTGGTTGATCCCTCAGATCAACACAGACACAATAAAACAATGACAAGATCTTGTACTTACAGATAAGGTACCTTTCCTTACGCACTCACTCAGACTCGTTTATACAAGCACTCGTAGGTGGCCTGATAGCTGGTTTCGCTCGTAGACACGGAGGGTACTCGCAGTATCTTGAGATGATTTCGTGAGTAAAGCGTGCTGTATGCTTAACAGACAGACACACGCGCACACACTGGCACTGACGGTGCGTGAGGTGGTGACGTCACGTAGGAGTGAGGGCGGCGGCGGCTGGCGGCGGCTGGCGGCGGCTGGCAACGGCTGGCGGCGGCTGGCGGCGGCTGGCAGCGGCTGGCGGCGGTACCATGCACTACACTGTACACTGTGGTACAGGTACACTGTGGTAATGTCACACACAGATTACTTAGGCGGCGGCACTGCCTTAGTTCACTCTAGGTCACTCACGACGATCTTTGTCACCAGGGGTTACCTGATACCAGTCTGTTTCGCTCTGGAGATTTGTCACTTTAGGCTTCTAAACAATATATTCCCACTCGTGATTCTGGCGAGTGTGTGGTATATCGCAAAGACGCTGAGTTAACTTGACGGTGAGGGATAGACGGTGATCAGTCTATTGGCCGGTAGAACAGAACACGTCCACTTTGTATGGTCCCTCACGTGAATGAGTTTGCAAGGGTGCCGGGCATCTCGTGGCACACAACACAAAAGGAGTTACAATTTGACCAATAGCATTGCAGCAAATGAGCGGGAACCAATCATATTAGCTCGTTCGATGAGCAGTAGCAGGAGTGACGTCATGAACACGTCATAGCTGTTATTCCGATCGCGCCGGTTGACCCCAGAGGTCAGACGCTGCTGGCGCCTTCCCCTCTGTCTCAGCGGGCACCAGCCATGTACTCACTGACCCTTTGGTAGCAAGTATACTTAGCTCCCTGTATCTACTTCCTGCCTAGACATACGGCGGCCTACGTATTTTAACAGTGTTCCTGGTTAAGTGGGCATTCTGGAGATACCCAACATGCCAGGAAACTATCCAGGATTAAGAGAGATAGGCTTTGTGCACGAAGATCTGTGCACTGCAATGCCATTCAAGTCAGCTGTGGGAGCATCTTGGGAGACATACTCCCACATCACCCCCAACAAAGATCGAGCTCCACAGCGTGGCGCTCGGTCAACCTCAAACCGCTGACGGCATGTGCACAAACTGAGTGCACTGTGCGCGGCCGGGTCCAGCGGACCCCGTTTTCTATCCTTCTAGGCGAGGCGGGGCCTCGTCTAGACTATTCTCTTCTGGTAAGTGAGGAATTTCTTCAGTCACCGGATCACATGTGGCTATCTGTTCAGGTCTTGAGCAGGCACTGTGGTTGGACGTAGCTCCAGGTCTGGGTCGGCTCAACGCCTCGAAACCCTGAGTGGCGCTAGTCTGTCCACTGCCTCTCTCCACCTGTGTCATGCCTGAAACATCAGACACACTGGGAACCAGTGTCCAGTGATTCGCGTCGCATTTCCTCGCTCATGTTTCCCTCGTTCGACGTCTCGTTAATCACCCCTGACCTACTCAACCAGTCAGCACCTACGTTGTCGGCTCCCTTTATGTAAACCACGCGGAATGTGAACTGTTGAAGGAACAACACCCAGCGCATTATTCTAGGGTTTGCGTTTTTAAGCGTACCGATGTGGCTGAGGGGTTGGTGATCTACTTGAAACGTGAAACGCTTACCATAGAGATACTGGTAGAATTTCCTTACTCCCACCACAGCAGCAAGGAGTTCCTTTTCTACAGTGGAGTACTTCTGCTCAGCATTGCTCAGTTTACGACTGGAGTACGCAACTGGCCAGATTTCACCGTCGTACTCTTGCATGAGTACAGCACCAATACCTGTATTTGAGGCATCTGTCCGAAGGATGTACTCCCTGGTAGAATCTGGTAGTCTAAGGATGGGTGCTTCAGTCAGCTTCTTCTTGAGCGTCGAGAATGCTGAGTTCTCCATTTCTGTCCAACGTACTCTAACAGGTGCATTCTTCTTGGTGAGATTAGTTAGCGGAGTTGCTATAGACGTGAAATTGGGAATGAAAGTTCTGTAGTACCCTGCCAGTCCCAGGAATGACTTAACCTGAGTCTTGGTGGCGGGTGGAGCGGCTTCACTGATCTTGGTGATCTTCTCAGGCAGCGGCCTGGTGAACCCTCCCCCTATCACGTGACCAAGGTACCTGACCTCCTTGCACCCCAACTCACACTTAGTGGGTTTTGCAACCATTCCTACTTCTTGTAGTCTTGTCAACACCTGCCTTAGCAAGGTCAGATGTTCTTCCCACGTAGCAGAGTGGATGAGCACATCGTCCACGAACACTTCTACTCCAGTAATTCCCCCCAAGACTTTGCGCATAGTTCTGTTGAACACGGCTGGGGCGTTCACCAGTCCAAACGGAAGAACTGTGAACTGGAAGAGACCTTCGCTTGTCATGAAGGCAGTGCAGCGCTTACTGTCTTCATGTAATGGAATCTGCCAAAATCCTTTTGTCAGATCAAGCTTGGAGAAATAGCAACTGGAAGCTAACCTCGAGAAGATCTCATTTTGATTGAACATCGGTTCAGCATCAAACTCTATGATGGAGTTCAACTTCCTGAAGTCGAGGCAGATGCGCACACCTCCCCCAGGCTTCTTCACTAACACCATCGGGCTTGAGTACGGTGAGGTCGACTTCTCTATTACTCCCGCATTAATCATAGATGCCAGTTCTTCTCTCACCTGTGGTACAAGGTGATGAGGAACAGGATATGGTTTTGTTCGTACCGCTTGCTGCTCTAGCAAAGGTATGCGGTAACCCTCTACTTTTGCTACCTTAGTGACGTCAGAGAGTACCTCCTTGTACTCTGCTACCAGTCGAGTAACCTGGTCGACTTGATCTTCAGACAGCTGATCATCAACCTTAACATCTCGGTGTGTCTCCTGCTGCTGTTGATTGAAGAGACCTGGCTGACCTTCCTCCTCGTCGGCGGTTATCACTGAGACACCGGCGATCGTTGCTGAGAGCAGAGGGTGGTCGATCGGCCCTGTCGATGTCGAGCCCTGCGGTCCTCTCCTGTTTTTACGTCTTACATGCTTCTTCGGCTTGTTGGATCCATCTGCAGGAGGGTCCTCGTAGCGTTGGAGCATGTGTTCTTTTGCTTTCTCTCCCTTATACTTCAACTGGGTGAGGGTGTGGTCACTCCCTGTGACGTCATCCCCGAGCGAGTCGCCCTTGGGATCAGCTGGCCGAGGACGGCTGTACTCAGCAGCGTCCTCACGCTCCCCCGTTTTCTTCGAGGGTGGACTTGGGCAATCAGAGACTCCCGGAACATTTCCCAATAAAAGTCCATATACAGCACGTTCCTGTTGAACGGCACGGATTTTACCTTTGATGTAAGGTGTGTCGACCCACACATACACCTCCACCATCTCTTTAGTATAGCCATTTGGGAATTTGACATAGACATGTCTACCTGTCTCAGATCCTGGCTGTACTAGGCTCTTTCTTACCATGTGAGTAGTGGCGCCTTTGTCACGGAAGATTTTCGCCGATTTTCCGTTAACATTTCCGTCCACCACCTCAAGGGTCCAAGCTAGTGGATCCTTTCTGACGTTGGGATGATTCTTACCACTTGAGCTCACACCTGCTATGTAACCTGATTTCGGTTTTACCTTGCAATCAGCTGCACGATGACCTGGCTTACCACAGGTGTAGCACTTGTGCACCTGCTTGTTGGAGGAGTTTCCCTGCTCCCCCGACACACCAGTCTTAAGCTTAGCTCTATCGCCAATACCTGTAGCATGATGCTTCTCGTGCGGCTTCACCCCTTTCACCTGTCTCCTGGCCCCAGCCCACAGATCAGCTTGCTTGGCCATAGACAGATTTGACACAATTTCTTGCTCTTTGAGCTTGACACGCAGAGACGATTCGCATGCTTCTAAGAACTGTTCACGAATCATCAGTTGATAGAACTCCATGCTCCCAGGAGCAGTCTCCATGAGTTCACAGTAACGGTTTAGACTCGATTCTAACCGCTGTAACATGAGCACATATGTCTCACCTTTTTGCAATTGAGCCTACGGAAATTCTCTAGCATCCGGTCTGCAGTTATGCCAAAACCGTTCAGCAGCGCTGTTGTCAATGCCTCGTAATCTCCGCGCTGGTGCGGACCCAGACTGTGGTAGATAGTTAATGCCCTACCCTTTAACAATGCACTAAGAGCGAGTGCCCACTTTGATCTTTCCCACCCGCAATCAGCGGCGTGACCTTCGAAACGCTTGATGTATGCATCCATCGAGTCGTCCCTCTCATCAAAGTTAGCTAGTTTAGGTAGTTTGACAGTCTTACCTTGTTCAACGTTAGTCTCCGTTGAACGACCACTTGTCTGGTCATCCTGCCTTGCTTGCAACTGCATGCGAGCTATGCGTTCAGTACTTTCTCGGTTCTGCTGATCAGTCCAGCGTTTGTTTTCTCTCTCTTGCTGATCAGTCCACAGTTTGCTTTCTCTGTCCTGCTGATCAGTCCAGAGTTTCATAGCTTGCTCTGCTACTTTATTCCCTTCGAATCCCAACTCCCTAACTTGGTTACGGTATTCCTCTAAGGTGAATAATTGCGAGCCTGTAATACCTACTCTTTGAGTTGGTGTCGTCCACAAGGACCTTTTGGGCCGAGATTCTTCCCCATAGAATCCCCCAACGGAGTATTGCAAGGGTTAGATTCCCGCGTGACTCCGTTTTCTTCCGCAGCGCGCGTGATTCTAGTGACATCATTCTCGGTGACGTCACCCACAGGGGTCTCTACCTCCAAGTTGTCTCTCACTGGGGTCTCTCCCACTGTGTTATCTCTCACTGGGGTCTCACCACCGATAGCTTCATCCAGTGTGATGAGACTCGTGCACGCCACCTCAGCACTACCCTGCATGTGTGCTTGTAGCATCACCTCTTCCACGGCCCTCATGTGCTGTTCCACTCGTTCCTTACACTCTTGTTCAGTAAGAGTGTCGTAGTCGTCAGGTCTACGAGCGGTCAAGGCCAGGTGAAGATGCAGGTAGCGCTGTTTGTACTCTACACACTCAGACATACTGGTGGTGTGTGTACCTAACAGGGTGTTAAACATCCTCTGAATACTGCTCGTCACTTTTGAATTTTCAGGGAAAATTTAAGTGCGAAATTTTACTGTATAACCTAGCTCATAGGTTCCAACTAAGCCTAACACGTTGGGCGCCAGATGTGGGTGTTTCTTTTTTTTTGCTGTCACGACTGCAATGCGTACGTCGCCAATGTACATGTGGCAGACGCTTCACGAAGCTGTCGGAATTAGCAAAATAGAAAATACGAGAGCAACCGTACAGGGCCTGGGAGCAAGGTCGAGTTAGAGTCCTTGTGGGTCTCTTCTCAGACTAGCCTCACCTGGTCCTGCTCCACGTTGGTCGTTGGAATCTCCTCAATGATGTAACACTTTAAGGGACTCCTAGGGTCCTCATCAAATTTATAGTTTAGTGACTTACAGGCAACTCGGTGTTGAAGACACTAGAGCTGAAGGCTTGAGTAATATTGGCAGTATTCAGAAGTGGTTCAACGGAAACACCGCATAAAGCTTAACAGTAGTTTATTTACTAACTTAACCACTAATACACAGGGTGCTTGATTTACTTTCGATTGGCGTCAGCAAAGCTATGGTTGCATTAGCGAGACTCTTGACGTCTGGCTAATCGACTCGTATCCACTCGTGGAGAAACACCTAACTTAACACAGTTGACAGCCAATCACTAACACGGCAACCTAACTGCCGGTATGCAAAGGGATCACAAGAGTTCCAACCGGATACTCGGTAATGATGAT
This sequence comes from Procambarus virginalis, assembly GCA_020271785.1. Lineage (NCBI taxonomy): Eukaryota > Metazoa > Arthropoda > Malacostraca > Decapoda > Cambaridae > Procambarus > Procambarus virginalis. The sequence continues at coordinate 90,730 of WNGS01122888.1, forward strand.
ATGCAATAACACAATAATAATCACACAATACTAAATGTGTGGTGTATGTGAAGCTCACATCCACAGACGAGTGAAATGCTGTGATACCACACAGATAAACACGCATTCACCGTCGATTCACCTATAACCTGCGACAGGTATAAGAAGGTGAGAACTGTGGTTGATCCCTCAGATCAACACAGACACAATAAAACAATGACAAGATCTTGTACTTACAGATAAGGTACCTTTCCTTACGCACTCACTCAGACTCGTTTATACAAGCACTCGTAGGTGGCCTGATAGCTGGTTTCGCTCGTAGACACGGAGGGTACTCGCAGTATCTTGAGATGATTTCGTGAGTAGGGCGTGCTGTATGCTTAACAGACAGACACACGCGCACACACTGGCACTGACGGTGCGTGAGGTGGTGACGTCACGTAGGGTGAGGGCGGCGGCGGCGGGCGGCTGGCGGCGGCGGAGGCTGCGGCGGCTGGCGGCGGCTGGCAGCGGCTGGCGGCGCGGTACCATGCACTACACTGTACACTGTGGTACAGGTACACTGTGGTAATGTCACACACAGTTACTTAGGCGGCGGCACTGCCTTAGTTCACTCTAGGTCACTCACGACGATCTTTGTCACCAGGGGTTACCTGATACCAGTCTGTTTCGCTCTGGAGATTTGTCACTTTAGGCTTCTAAACAATATATTCCCACTCGTGATTCTGGCGAGTGTGTGGTATATCGCAAAGACGCTGAGTTAACTTGACGGTGAGGGATAGACGGTGATCAGTCTATTGGCCGGTAGAACAGAACACGTCCTCTTGTATGGATCTCTCACGTGAATGAGTTTGCAAGGGTGCCGGGCATCTCGTGGCACACAACACAAAAGGAGTTACAATTTGACCAATAGCATTGCAGCAAATGAGCGGGAACCAATCATATTAGCTCGTTCGATGAGCAGTAGCAGGAGTGACGTCATGAACACGTCATAGCTGTTATTCCGATCGCGCCGGTTGACCCCAGAGGTCAGACGCTGCTGGCGCCTTCCCCTCTGTCTCAGCGGGCACCAGCCATGTACTCACTGACCCTTTGGTAGCAAGTATACTTAGCTCCCTGTATCTACTTCCTGCCTAGACATACGGCGGCCTACGTATTTTAACAGTGTTCCTGGTTAAGTGGGCATTCTGGAGATACCCAACATGCCAGGAAACTATCCAGGATTAAGAGAGATAGGCTTTGTGCACGAAGATCTGTGCACTGCAATGCCATTCAAGTCAGCTGTGGGAGCATCTTGGGAGACATACTCACAC
>WNGS01122888.1:93021-105450 GCA_020271785.1 Procambarus virginalis
TTCAGTAGCTACCCCAAATAGATTTGGACACTTGACAGAGGAGGACACTGACTCTAGACCAGTGTAGATGTTGACGGGAACCACAGTGAATTTGCCGCAGACAAGACGCAGATATCCCAGAGACAACATAAGTCCAAGTAGTAACTTGTCCAGTCTCTAGTGATGGTCCCTTGTCTCAGCCCATTGTACATGGTAGAGTTTTAAAAGTTTTTCATGACTCAGGTGCAAAAATTAATATTGTCAAGCCTTCAGCTCTTAGAGACATTGAAAGTAAGCACCCTATTACTTTAAAACAGTCACACATACCTTTTCTAAGTGGTATTTCAGGAAATAAAGTAAAAGTTCAGGGTGAAATTGACCTCCCACTCAAGTTAAATGATGTCACATTGTCTATAACATGTTTAGTTGCTGACATTATTCATTTCCCTGCAGACATTCTCTTAGGTCTGTACACCATGATTGATGAAAATATTGCATTGTTTCCCCATCGTTGGAACATAAGTATCAAAGACCACATCATACCCTTGTGTAGCATGTATCGACAGGGCCATGAGTTCAATCTTCAATCAGACTACATTAATTTGTTGACACCCGCCTTGCTAGTGCAGGTTTGTCAGATAATTGTCGTGTTAGCATACCCGAGAAAATAGGCACTCGACTGAAGCATCGTAGTTGTGCAGTTGTTAAGGAGAGTGAGTATCGGGACTTTCTGGAAGGGGACGCCCTAACGGATTCTCGTTGTCTTGCTCGCCTGGCAGCTTCCATCTCTGAAGTCAGTGGTTCCACGGCTACTGACACTGTGCTGCACTCTCATTCTCTCACCAGAATAAGAGTTAAGGTTCAGGGAGTGCCTGAGTTGTCGGATGTGATTGCGGAAAGTGAAACATGTAAAGTGAATGGTACGTTTGTTGAACCCTCCTGGCACACAGTGCAGGATGGTACTGTTACATTATTTATTGCAAACACTAGTAATGCCACATCCATCTCCAGTCTGGTACCCATGTTGTAGATTTTGCCCATTACTCGTTACCGGTGCGAGTTGTGGATGATGTCTCCATGGATCATACTGTTTGTACTCTCACACCAGGAGAACAGGGATCTCACCAGAGGTGCAAGCGCAACACCTCAGTCCTACTGATTTTCCTGACTTTGTGGCTCAGCTTTTGGAAATTTTGAACAAGAATAGAACCGTTGTCGCCCTACCAGGAGAAAAGTTAGGCCTCACTCCTCTTATTACACATAAAATTCCACTTGAACAAGGAACTACCCTATTTATGTACCAGCTTACCGTCTTCCCTATTCTCAGAGAGCAGAAGCCGATAGACTTATAGAGGAAATGCTACAGAGTGATGTAATTGAATCAGTAATTCGCCATGGAATGCTCCGTTGATTCTTGTACCAAAGCGAGATGGGACTTGGAGACCTTGTAATCGATTATCGGAAGCTTAACAGAGTAACGATACCTGATCGTTTCCCACTTCCAGTTCTAAATGATTTGTTGCAAAGTATCGGTCGAAATAAAGTATTCTCAACGTTAGATTTGTTGCAGGGATTCTGGCAAATCCCCCTTGATGAGGAAAGTAAACAATTGACAGCCTTTAGTACTCCCAATGGTCATTTTCATTTCAAAAGAATGCCATTTGGTTTGCGCAGTAGTCCTATAACCTTTTTCACGGCTCATGACAAATCTATTTCGTAGATTGATAGGAAGTACTCTTCTAGTTTACCTTGATGATCTCATAATCATGTCGCAAGATGTTCAGACTCATTTCCAGAACCTTGAAAAGTACTTGCAAAGCTCGCTGAAGCTAATTTAAAAATAAAGCTTGCAAAATGTTCATTTTTAAAGGAGAAGATTAATTTCCTAGGTCATACAGTTACACCTTCAGGTATTACATTAATGAATAAAAAATTATTGCTGCCCGTGATTTTCCAACGCCTCGTACCGCAGAAGCCGTAAGACAGTTCACAGGTCTTGTGGGATTTTATCGTTCATTTATTGCTGGATTCTCTATTATAGCCGCTCCACTTTACAAGTTGCAAAGAAAGATGAACCCTTTGTTTGGGGAGGTGCCCAGGATCAGTCATTCAAAAGACTCAAAGCAGCCTTGATTTCGTCACCTGTCCTTAGGTACCCAGATTTTTCTAAACCTTTTACGTTGGTTACAGATGCTAGTGACATAGGTTTAGGTGCTGCATTTCTTCAAACAGAAGGTCACAGAGATCACGCAATAGCTTATGCTAGCCGTACATTATCTAAAGAAGAGAAAAATTATAGCGCAACAGAACGAGAAGCCTTAGCAGTTGTCTGGGCACTTAAACATTTCAGAGATACAATTTATATTTACCCAGTTCATGTTCTTACAGATCACCAACCATTAATTCCCTTGTTCAAAAATAAGAATCCAGTTGGAAAGTTTGCTACATATTTGCTCACAATTCAAGAATTCAATCCCACATTTGGATATATTCCAGGAAAGCAAAATGTTGTAGCCGATGCGTTTTCTCGACCCGTAGCTGCGATTCAGTTAAATTTCCCAGCATTAGATGCCACAGTAGTATAAACGGAACAGAGACAAGACCCCATTTGGGCACCCGTCATTTAATTTTTCACTAAGCAAGACACTCGCCCGATTCCTAAACCGCCAGTGCCATTGAAAGAATTAGTGATGTTAGACAATCTACTGTGTAGAGTAGTAAAGCTAGGGACAGCCCCGAGGAAATGTTGTCAGTTAGTTGTTCCAGCTGTCTTGGTACCAACTGTGTTAAAATTTATCCATGATGCTCCTGCAAGTGCACATCCAGAAAAGGATCGTAAACTCCAACAAGGTCGATTAAATTATTTTTGGCCAAAAATGGCTAAGGAGATTACTCATTATGTTGACAGATGTTTAACTTGCCTACAGCACAAGGGACATGTTTCAGGACCTAATCCAATTCAGGTGTACCCAGCAACTAAAGCTCCTTGAGAACGAGTATCGATGGATTTATTGACAAATTTTGCTGAAACAGAGAAAGGGAACAAACATTTGCTTGTAATGGTCGATAATTTTTCACGGTTTTACGAACTAGTTCCTATCCTGAACAAAACAGCAGAAACTATAGCCAGTGCATTCCATGACAAAATTATTTGTAGATATAGTATGCCTAAAGTAATCCTTTCAGATAATGGTCCAGAATTCAGTAATAGTATTTTAACTAGCTTGTGTGATTTATATAACATTAAAACATGTAGTATCATGCCTTATCATCCAGCTAGCAACGGACTGGCCGAACGTACTAACAGGAAACTGTTAGATGCCTTGAGAGTCACGTTGAATTTTGATAACAACAATTGGGATGATTTTATACCCTTAATTCAGTGTGCTATAAATTCTTCAATTAATGTTTCTACAGGTGACACACCTCACGCTATTCTTTATGGTACAGATAAGATCCTCCCTAATGAATTGATTAATGTACCTCCTACTCCCTTATATAACGTAGATGATTTTGTTCAAGTGAAGCGTAGGCAAATGCAACTAGTATTCAAGAAAATACGAGAACAATTGTCCAAAGCTACAGCCGAGTTCACTCGAGCAAGGAATGCACGAGCTAAACCCAGTAAAATAACTATCGGATCTGTAGTAATGATACTTAACCAACACAGGTCTGGTGCTATGTACAAGTTAACTAAGAAATTTTTGGGTCCATATAAGGTAATCGAGCTTATCAAAGGTAAAAAGTACAGACTGAAGAACTTAGTAACAGGAGAGTATATAAATGAACATTTAGACCACATGAAGTTAGCTAAAAATGACTGATGAGGAAGATGACAAAGAACTTACTCAGACAGATACTCCTATCGGGACACCACCTTCTGTGGTTGACAGACCACTTGATGTTCAGCAACCCCATACTAGCACTTATAATCTTAGACCTAGACCTCTCGTTTCAACCGTGCACTCACCACATGTCCATTGGCTAGATGTTAACGAGGTTATCTCTCAAGATGATAGTTTGTCACATGCAGTTTCATCTGTTACTGACCATCAGTCAGAGCCAGAGTTGTATAGTGCTCTGGATGAGCTAGGTGTAGATATCACCAGAATTTATAATTGAGTGCACTCTGCAGTTATTCTGTTTGGCTTTGAAAAATTCATTTGCAGTATTTCCACCACATGTGTCTTATTATTACCAATATATATATATATATATATATATATATATATATATATATATATATATATATATATATATATATATATATATGAAAACTCACACCCCAGAAGTGACTCGAACCCATACTCCCAGGAGCTTGCTCCTGGGAGTATGGGTTCGAGTCACTTCTGGGGTGTGAGTTTTCAGTTGTATCTAGTCCTAGGGACCATTCAGGCTTGTTTGCATATATATATATATATATATATATATATATATATATATATATATATATATATATATATATATATATATATATATATATATATATATATATAGTATGATCATGTTTTCTCAATTTTATTTTGTTATAAATTAAATGCTATTGTTAAGTCTACTGCCATTAGTATTTTTTTTTTTACAGTGCTTGTCATAAAGATTTCATTAATATTCTAGCAACCACATTAAGGCCAGTGAATCCTGACTGCTATCACGCAGATGTTAGTCTTCTTGATCCAGGTCTTGTATATACTTGTAAATATATTGCACACTATATATATTGTACATTGGTCTTGTAAATATATATATTGTACATTGAAAAAAAAAATCATTATCTAGTCTTAAAATTCATTTGTGGTTGTTAGGTTGATTAACATATGTTAATAATTTTGTTTAGGCAATGCCTTGAGTTGTATTGTTCATTTCTGACAAGAAGACATCCACATGTTCTTCATACTAAAGTTGAATCAAAGCATTGTTACCATGATTTTCACCTATTATGATCAAATTTTTTTTTTTATGCATATGCCGAGTTGTTAGTATTACACACACCTGATCTTCCTTCAATGTTTTATTATGAAGTTTTCACATGTAAGCCATTATTGAATGCCACCGAGGTCCTTTCAGTATCATTGCAACTATATAGCTAGCCAGAACTTGTCGACAAGGGACGTCGACTTGGTAGAGTGTCCGAGCGGTGTTATATTCAAATTCCGTGCCAGTTGGAACATAACCAATCACAGGCGAGTAGGACTCTGACGTCATGCCTGATTCACAGTCACCAGTCATGCTTGCAACAGGCCAGTTAACTCGATACACTCAGAGTAGGCGGACCTCGGCTGGCCAGAAAATAAACCTTGTTGCCTTGGCCAATAAATCTAAGAAGTGTTACTGTGTCTACCTTCAACCCGAACAAGGCAACGAATACACCGGCATCACACTACCACACTCCCCCACCACACTACCACACACCTCACTACACTACACACTCCCCCACCACACTACCACACATCCCCACCACAATACTACACAACTCCACTACACTTCCACACAACCCCACCACACTACCACACACCCTACCTAACTACCACACAACCCCTCCACACTACTCCACACCCCACCTCACTAACACCCCCCCCCCCACCAAACTACCACATATCTCACCACACTACCACACACCGCACCACAATACTACACAACCCCACCACACTACCACACACCCCACCACACTACCAGACACTCCACAACAATACTACAAAACCCTACCAAACTACCACCCCCCCCCCCAGTTCCGAGCTGAGAAGTATGTGCTACGAGGAGAGACTACAGGAATTAAACCTCACTTCGTTGGAAGACAGAAGAGTTAGGGGGGACATGATCACCACATTCAAGATTCTCAAGGGAATCAACAGGGTTGAAAAAGACAGGCTATTTAACACAAGGGGCACACGCACTAGGGGACACTGGTAGAAACTGAGTGCCCAAATGAGCCACAGAGATATTAGAAAGAACTTTTTTAGTGTCAGAGTGGTTGAAAAATGGAATGCATTAGGAAGTAATGTGGTGGAGGCTGACTCCATACACAGTTTCAAGTGTAGATATGATAGAGCCCAATAGGCTCAGGAACCTGTACACCTGTTGATTGACGGTTGAGAGGCGGGACCAAAGAGCCAAAGCTCAACCCCAGCAAACACAACTAGGTGAGTACAACTAGGTGAGTACTACCACACAACCCACCACACTACCACACACCCACCACACAACCCCACCACACTACCACACACCCCACCACACTACCACACACCCCACCACACTACCACACACCCCACCACACTACCACACACCCCACCACACATCACCACACTACCACACACCCCACAACATTACCACACACCCCAGAACACTATCACTCAACCCCCACACTACACACCCCCCACCACACTACACACACACCCCAAAAAACACACACACATCCCACCACACTACCACACATTCCACCACACTACCACACACCCCACCACACTACACACAACCCCACCACACTACCAACACCCCCACCACACTACCACACACCCCTCCACACTGCCACACAACCCCACCGCACTTCAACACACACCTCCACACTACCACACACCTCACCACACTGCCAAACAACCTCACCCCACTACCACACAAAATTGTAATGAGACATTGTAAGCTTCTCTATCAGAGTTTTTTTTAAACTGTTGTGCAATATTAAAACTTAAAAATGGATTGGGTTTGTACATACCAGTACTAACATTAAGAAGATTTGGACACTGACTGATTAGAGCAGACTCAATCAAATTCCGTTCCACAAAACCACCACAATTGGTAATGCTTTTCGCCCCATTCAGTTTATATTGTGATCGCATAAAGTCGTGTGCAGATACAATGCATTAGACATTTGGGCAGTTCTAATACTATAAGCATGTTGTGACAACTGCAATTGTAAGGACTTTCCTGTTTGTCCAAGATACACAAAATCACAATCATTGCAGGGAATCGAATACACACAACCTGCTGTATCAGGGGAATTTTTTATTAAATTGGATTTGACCGTACAGTGAACACCAAATTTTTATTAAGTTTCTTAAAAATCGGAGACAGTTTTTCAAGTCCACTCGCATAAGGTACCACCAATGAGTTAATAATTTCTGGTTTCGCCTTGTGGCCGTGATTATAAAACGTACACTTGGCTTGTTCAAACGAGCAATCCAAAATCCTCTTAGGATATTGTAAACTTTTCCCAATTTCATATATTTTAGCAATCTCTTCATCAAAAAACTCAGGGCTGCATACCCTCAAAGCTCGTAGAAACATTCCTGAAAATACTGCCTGTTTAACTTTACTATGATGATTGGAATAAAAATGAACATACGACCCCACGTTGGTAGGTTTCCTATACACATTAAATTTGAACTTTCTAGCTACTCTATGAATTATAATGTCCAAAAACAGAAGAGTACCATTCTCCTCATTCTCACAAGTGAATTTTATTGAAGGTACCAAAGAATTAAGTTCATTAAGAAAAACTATCTGGTCTTGGTCACACGGCCAAAAGCGCAAAATATCATCAACATACCTAAACCAAGCAACATTAGCAGGGATAATACTGGATAAGATTTTTGTTTCGAAGAATTCCATATACAAATTGCTCAAAACTGGGGAAAGAGGATTGCCCATCGCCATTTCAAATGTTTGTTTGAAAAATTTTCCATTAAAACTAAAATAATTGTCTTTTATACACAATTTCATAAGTTCCAATACTTTGTTGGTCTGCAAGCTCAAATTATATTTGGGCAGTTCCTCACGTAGAAATTCTAACAGATCATCAACAGGTACTTTAGCCCTTTAACTGCGTTGCCTCCAAATATGACACCCCCGTGGTGCGCAGGAAATAAATTCTCTGGAAAAAATTCTTTTTTCTTTTTAAAGTGTCAAAAACCCTTCCCTCAGTATGGGTATGTAAAAAAAAAGTCGTAATTGTACTTACTTTGGCTGCTATGGGGTCCGTAAGTTGGGGCGTGACGTCATGATTCCCCGTGCGCCCGTGCTGTAAGCTCCCGGGGCGGTCGGGGCGGGGCGCGCGAGTTGCCGCGAATATATTTTCGGTCATTTTTTGCGCACCTTTCTAAATACATTTTCATTGTTTTTACATGGCAATCCAATGTATAATGAACACGTACACTCTATTATCGCAGTACAACATCCGTACTGTCCGTAGACACTGTGTTACGTGCATCGCAAACAACGTCACTTATCCTGCACAATTTCCATTGTATCATGCCTAATATATTTATATTTACACTTTATATACACACTGTACAGTATCACACACTATATACACACATCATAAACACACTCAGTACTCCGCGAGTGTGTGATATGCTGCGAAACAGCCAACGGGGCAGAGTGGCACCTTGCACTCCACGCACCAGGTGCTGATGCATCTTCGTTTTTGTTCTCTGCGGGTAGTGTTCCTGCATACTATACAAGCACGTTTACCCTTCTCCCGTGATGCTGTGCCTGGCATATACTCGAGCATATGTACTCTGAAGTTTTCATTACCCGTCAATCTGTCTGGAGCTGCATGTGGCATTGTTGCTTGCACTCCGCGCGGTACAACAGAACCCTCCTTGCCATACTTTACTAGCAGCTGTGACACAACACCAGCACTGAATGTACGTATAGACGGTCTCCTGCCTGATTTTACTAGGTACATATTGTAGCAGTTGAGCACTACAACATCCATGAGGTGGAAGAAGAACTTTTTCGTCCACTTCACACACTTGCGCACACACTCCACTCCACCAAGCATCATGTCACACTTATCGACGAGGCGCATGTTCACGTTATAGTCTATGACACAGTCTGGCTTATACACGGTGTTGCGTGTCTGAAAGTGGACTTTCCCACTGTCCAACATGGCACCGGTGTGAATCGTAGTCAGCATATTCACCTCGCGTCTGTCCTTCCACCGCACTGACAGCGTTTTGTCACACTTGCGCAGCTGGCACTCACCCACGGCTATAGCTATACCGAACACTGGCATTTCCTTCCTGTGGCCCTTCACAGTGCCACATACACCGGTGTTGTGGGCAAGGAGGTATCTGGTCAGCAAGGGGCTGGTGTAATAGTTGTCGGTGAACAGTACATGCCCCTTGTTCAGCAACGGTTCCATCAGGGTTTTCACGACACTGCCTGAGAACCCGTGTTCATCTTGAGCTGGTATGTCGACGTCTGTACCAGAATATAATATCATGTCCAAGACGATACCAGTCTCACAGTCGCACAGCACAAAAAACTTCAGTCCAAATCGGTGCCGCTTTGATGGGATGTACTGCTTGAATGCCAGTCGCCCCTTGAACAGTACAAGCGACTCGTCAATAACCACATTCTGTCCAGGTACAAAATAATCCCTGAACTTCCCTCTCATGTCACTGAACATCTTCCGTACTTTCCACAGTCTGTCTTGTCTGTCCTCATTTGCATTATTCTCGAAATGCAGGCACCTGAGAATCAAGAGATACCTATCACGCGACATGTACCGGTTGAACACGGGCGTTGGAACAAGGCTGTCTTTGCTCCAATATTCCTGGATGACAGATTTCTCAGAGTGCTTCATCATCATGGTGAGTGCCAGAAACACGTACATTTCGTCGATTGTCGTGTCCTTCCATCGCGTGAGGCGTGAGGCAGGTAAAATGCCGTCGTCTATGAGGCTGTGAGCGAACCTGTTTGTCTCAGTCACAAGATGCGTCATGAATACATTGTCAAAATATGCCTGAAAATATTCCATGTCTGCCATATCATCACCAGTATATGGGAATAATGGTGTAACACCAAAATCGCTATCATCAAATGTTGGTATTTGAGGGACAAATGTGGTGCAATCCTCCCACACAAGTACACCAGGGGGTTTGGTGTTGGCGCCAACACCACCACGAGCACCATAACTACGGCTACGTGGTCTGCTGCTTCTGCTGGAGCTGCGTGAGGGTATGCTAGACGCTGAGGCAGATTTACGTACTGTAGGCCTACCACGAATAAATGATGTTGAGGGGCCACTGTCATTGTTGTCCACATGCTGTGAGGCACGCCGCCGCCTGCCGCGGCGTGTTGCTGAGGCAGCAAAACCCCGCCTGGTAACACCACCGCTGCTCGTACTCGGGTCGTCTACACTACTCGTATCAGAGCCAATGTCACTGAAGCCCGAGAATGATTCGTCACATGTACTATCACTGAATAAACTACTAGCGTCTGGGGACATACATGGTGGTGGTGATGATAACGGTGTTGACCCAGGGCGGCGAGGCAGGCCGGGCGAGGCACGTGTACCATACACACTCGCCGCATCTTCAAATTCCGTCTCCTCCTCACTCGTATCAGATATCTGAGTAAGGTCTTTCTCAGGATCATAGTCTAGGTCATCATCCAGAGCACCGTCATCATACAAAATGTCGCGTATTTCCTCCTCAGAGAGTCGTTTTCCATGACCGCGGGTCACCGTGGAGCGGGAGCTCGTAGAGGATGCGTCAGACATGGTTGCTGCTGTGAAACTGAGGCTCCCCACGGCCGCAGGGCATGCTGGGATTTTTTTTGAAGATGGCGGACGATCACTGGGGCCCCCACCCACCCATACCATACCCACGTCACCGCGCGCCAGTTTTGAATGGAACGTGAAAAATAAAAATACCTGGAGGCGCGTTGCGCAAACCAGACGCGAGCCTGGAGGCGCGTTGCGCAGTTAAAGGGTTAATGAATAAAGAGGTCGCATCGAAACTTATTAGTTTAAAATCAACATTTAAATTCAGTGTGGATAGCTTATTAACTAAGTCCACTTTGTTTGTCAAGTGTGAGTTGGAAATAGTACGAACTATAGGGGACAAAACTTTGACTAACCACTTAGAGAGTTTATAAGCCGCCGAACCAACTGAACTAATAATCGGCCTTGCCGGATTATATGGCTTATGAGTTTTTATAAGACCATACATATAAGGTATGTACACACACTTATATAACAATATACCAATCAGTGTTCGACGACCTCGTCCAGCTCTTCAGGGGTCGGGTGCATACCCAAGATACAGCACGCATTTCCCCTCTGAACAGTGCCACTCAGGCGCTGGAACATGAAACTGGCCGCTCTTGGGTCTCAAGTCTTCCCAATGAGTTCCTCGCCCACTTCCTTCAGGAACTTAAGCGCACATTTACCCCAGGCGCCCAGAGTCTCAGAGCCTATCGGCACGAACCTGTAACAACGTTCTAGATCCCTGTACTTGTTAGTTTTCTGGGTCTCGCTGAAGGTGGCCGACCCGCCTCCCTCAGCTGTGCTGTTAGGTAGATAGGTATCAGCCAATGTAGATGCACACGTGTAGTCCCACACGACCTGCTTACCTTCCCTCCACGGCTGCAGGGTGACTCCATCTGGGCGTTTTTGGCTGTTGTCAGATCTGCACAACTGGGTTTCCCTTTGTGCTGGACACCCAGCTGTAGCCAAACTTCTCTTGATGATGTTATTGACTGCTTCGTGTCTGGCAATCTTTCACAGTGTTTTACGACAGATGACACCATGGCTGCCGTATTGGTCTGCCCGTACATGGCCGCAAATACACCGGTGCTCAGTGGAGATAGGGGCGGCAAGGCGCAGGGCAACACCAATACTTAGGGTCCGATGGTCCAGGCGGGTGCCCAAGGCGAAATTAGGGACTGCCAACAGAAAGATCCCCGGTATGGGGCGCTTGCACAGCTAGAAGATGCGCTTTGTCCTTCCTGGAAGTTGCCTCCAGCAATGATGTAGCGATGTTTTCCACTATGGGGCTATCCCATTTAGACTGTTTGCAGTCATTTGGAAAGTTGGTCGAGGGTGAGAGTTGACAAGAGTGTCCCACTGACCGGCTCCTTCCGCAAATTTGGAATCATGAATCCCAATGGAGTCTCTTAGGCATTCCGGTAGTATTTCCTTAACTAATTCACCTGTAGCACTGGTCCTAAGAGGAGTACAGACCGGATCACGATACACTCTGTCTACTATCATCCTGATTGTTTCATCCACAGGTACGTTGGTAAACAGTGATTCTACATCCAACGAGGCTCTTATCCCTGTGGCCCGTGTTCCCCGCAGTAAGTCAACAAATTCCTTTGGAGGCTTCAGGCTGAAGGCGCAAGGACATAAGGAGTCAGTTAGCCGTTGAGTCGTTTTGCCAGTCTGTACGTGGTGTGGGTATCTGGCTGATGATTGGCCGAAGTGGGTTTCCAGGCTTATGTGTCTTGACATTTCCAACGTATATCCAGGTTTATATTCCCCAATAATCTTGGCAGGTGGAGTCCGGATTTCTTGGCATTCACAGTTTCAATCAATTTGTTGACCTTTGCTTTCAATTCGTCTGTAGTGTCCTTCGTTACTCTTTGAAATTTAGTTTGGTCAGAGAGTATGAGTTCATTTTCGCCAGATATTCGTCTTTCTTATGAATGACGTATATTGGCGACTTG
>WNGS01122902.1:0-12398 GCA_020271785.1 Procambarus virginalis
GATATGGATAGATGAGGAGTAATAGAGAGTCACCAGGGCAGGGCGGGTACATAATATCTGATCTTAGAAAGAATGCCAACAGTTTTTGAAACTTTTTTTGATATATTTAGAATGTGTCCCTGGAAATTAAGCTTGTGATCAATGAGAACGCCAAGGAATTTGCCATCTAATTTGTTACAAATTTGGGTATTGTTAATCTTGAGATTTATTTGGTTAGAGGATTTATTGCCAAACAGAATATAGAAAGTTTTGTCAATGTTAAGGGTGAGTTGTTGGCAGTTAGCCAAAGATGGACTTTATTAAGCTCGGTATTTACTGTGGCATTTAGAGCAAGGGGGTCAGGACTGGAGTAAATGAAGGTTGTGTCGTCAGCAAATAGAATTGGTCTAAGGTGTTGGGAGGCATTTGGAAGGTCATTAATGTAGATGAGAAAGAGGAGAGGGCCAAGTATACTGCCCTGAGGAACACCAATGTTGATGGGTAGGGTAGGAGAAATTGAATTGTTCACAGAAACATACTGGAGTCTGTCAGTAAGGTAAGATTGAGGTATTGCAGGGAGAGTCCTCTGACTCCATAATGATGTAATTTAAGAAGAAGGTTTTGGTGGTTCACAGTGTCAAAAGCCTTACGCAGGTCCACAAATAACCCAACAGGGAACTCATTTTTATCAAGAGCTGCATGAATTAAGTTAATCATACTAATAAGTGCATCGTTAGTGCTTTTTTTTAGGTCTGAAGCCATATTGGCAAGAGCTAAGTATATTGTGCTTGGCTAGATAAGAGTAAAGCTGCTTGTAGATTAGTTTTTCAAAATTTTTGATAAGTTAGGCAGGATTGAAATAGGTCTGTAGTTGTTAACATCAGTGAGATCACCACATTTGTGGACAGGGGTTACTCTCGCTTTTTTAGAATATCTGGGAGGTTTGGAGTTCAAGTGACTTGTTGAAGAGCAATGTAATTGCAGGGGCTAAGGATCTGGAGGCTTTTTTGTAAATTAATGTCGGAATCTCCTCAAGGGCACTAGACTTGGTTTTAAGGGAAAGGATTATCTCATTGACATCAGTGGAATTAGTAGGCTTTAGGTACAGAGACTGTGGATAGTTACCTGTAAGGTAGTCCTTAACCTCAGTACTGGAAGAAGGAATATCATTTGCAAGGGATGACCCAATGGAAGAGAAGAACCTATTGAACTCAATAGCAGAATCAGATGCTGAAAGCTGACCATCGTTATTGACAGGAGTGTTGGTTGTTATTTAAAATCTTCTTTGATCCCAAGATTTGTGAATTGTGCTCCAAGTTTTTTTAATGTTGCTCTTTATTTGGGTAAATTTATCTTCGTAGTATTTAGTTTTGGCTCGTCTAATTATCTTAGATAGCAGTAAAGAGTAATTCTTTGAGAATTCTTTAGAGACGGTTCCTAGCCTATACTTCTTCTCAAGGTCATGTTTTTTATTAATGGATTTAAGTATTCCCTTTGTAAGCCAGGGATTGTTAAGCCTTTTGGTAGTGACTTGTTTTGTAAGCATAGGACAGTGGGTGTTATAAAGGCTTAGAGTTTTTTGAAGAAAGATTGTACTGCTAGGTTGATGTCCCCTATGTTACCTAACTCTGACTCCCAGTTGACATTATCAGCAGCAGTTATAAAATTGCCTATAGCAGATTCATTGTGCAGCCTAAAACTATCTCCCTTGACTCTAGAGGTGGTTTGTTAATGTTAGTTAAGAGAAATGTGGGTAATGGTCTGTAGTACTGTCGGTGATTATACCTGAAGTAAGCGGAGAGGTTATGTTGGTCCAGATGTGATCTAGAGTCGTGGCAGTACTATCAGTGATTCTGGTAGGTCTAGTGATTAAGGGTATGAGGAAGCAGGAATTCATACAGTTGAGGAAGCTAACAGTAGTAGGGTGCTCAGGCTCGCAGAGGTCAATATTAAAGTCCCCTGCGATAATTAGATGGTTTTTGTTAAGTCTGTTATCGAGTATTAGATTTCTAAGGTTTGAATTGAATTCGGGCACATCAGTGTTAGGAATCCTATAGACTGCTCCCACAGACAGGATAGACTCGGTACCCTTTACTCTGAAACTGGCGAAGATATACTCCCCACAGCAGTCTCTAGTTCTAATTACTTTTAAGCATGTTAGTTCATGATGGTAGTAAAGAGCAGTACCACCACCTCTCTGAGTTTGACGACAGTTGTGAATTGCCAAGTAGTTAGGCATGTTAAAGAGTTGAGTAGTATCCTCTTTCAACCATGTTTCAGTAAGTACAATAAAAGTGAATTTGTTGTCAATAGTTTCAATTAAGGCACTAACATCATCGAAGTGTTTACCTAGGGATCTAACATTAAGTTGATTACAGAGATATTGTGATTATGTGATAATACATTGTTTACATCATTTGCTGTAAAATATCTGCAGTTCAGATCATTAAAGTGATGATTGTCATAGATAGTGGATAAGAGGTTTAGTTCAGGGTCTAAACTTGCCTGCATAATAAGGATGGTTGCAGGAATACAAGGCAGGAATGGCAAATTACAAAAAGAATTAAGACATAAAAGGGGAAAATATATATAAAACAAGTCTATTTAACACACAAACAAATGAACAAAAAAAAGAACAAAAAATGAGGTAGCTTACAGGTACTCTCAGGTACACTAGCTGTAAGTAAATAATTTCCATAAATGAGACACAGGCAAAGCCAGTGGTACAATGGAGTAAGAGAGGATGGCGAGGCTAGGCAACCTTAGTAATAAATGAATTCAGAGAAAAGTTGAGTAATAAACATAGGTTAATTTAAGCTAAGGATTATTTAATAAAAGTAGTAAGTTATGACCGTATACTTAAGAGGCATGAAGATATATTTAGGCACTTGGTTAATTGTGCCCAGAAAATGACTAGTAGAAGGTAAATTAAAAATTAATTAAAAAAGTGAAACAAAAAGAAAATAGGATACCTAGCCAGCACTACGTGACAAGTGGATTAATTATGTTGACTCATTGGGAGCGCTAATAAAGTTAGACAGACCACATTGGTTGAGGAAGGTGTTGAGGTTATCCTCATTAGTAATTGTAAACATTTTACCTGTTGATGTTTTCCTAACTTTAATCAAGCCATCTCTAACGAAGCACTGATGAATCGCGTCTGGGTTTTGATGACGGATTTGACGCAGGCGGTAGAGGAGGTGCTGACTTTTTCTAGTCAAGCACTCGTTTATGTAAATTCCCTTTTTTGGGAATGGGCCTCCAAAAATTAAATTACAAAACATGAGGAAGGAACTGTATATTTCATGTGTAAGTGATCGTATCACTGCAATTAATGCTTTAATTGGTATCAAGATGCTTAGGCTAACCCACCCTTACCCCTGCACTGAAGCCCTCCAAGCCTTCTTCCTTGAAGATCAGCATCCCTCCAAATGAATTGCCGTAACTGCGAATGTGCTCAGAATGTATAACTTTCATCAACCCTACCAAGAGAGACAACAACAACACTTTCCTGCCCCATGGGAGATCACTTCTTTCCAAATTACTGTCCCCCCTTCCCACCCAAGAAGCTGATTAAAGAACAAGCCTTACTTCGACAAGAAGCAAAGTACAATGCCTTAAGCCAAATTGATGCTTTAGTCGGAGAGCGCTCCCTTTCCCAGATTATTTACACTGATGGATCCTTGCATCAGTCCTATGGTGCAGCTGGAAGTGCAGTTGTTGTGACAGGGAGAGATGGTTCCCTCTCCCATGAGTGTGGTGCGCGTCTAAGTAACTGGGCCTCCACTCTTCAAACAGAATTGGTTGCCATAATCCTTGCACTCGAGCGCGTATATGAATCCAAAGTTGACACGCTAATTGTAAGTGACTCCTTGTCATCCTTGACTGCCCTCAGCTCCCCAAGGCATAACTGTGACGTGCTTATCTCTGAAGCTAGACACAGATATGGTGAAATAATCAGTAATGGAGTCAGAGTTTGTCTCCTGTGGATTCCTTCCCACATTGGTCTCCGAATGCATGATAGAACTGATGAGTTTGCCAAGACTTTTGCTCGTAAAGAGGGAATTGATTACCAACTTGGGCGGCCTTTGAGCAGCAATATCCCAGGAACATCAACTAAATTTCGGAGACTTGGGGCAAAGTGAAATTCACACCAGTTACTAGCTCCATCTATCATCATTCTATTATGCAGGAAGAACCGCACGTCTATGGGTCTTCCAATAATGTTAGCAGACTTCTAGATGTTACCACTGCTAGGCTTAGGCTCGGCTACAAGTACCTCTGGGAGTTTGTAACATCTGCTGATGTAGATTTGACTAAATGTAAACTCTGTCAGCAGAACTATTCGCATACTTTTCGTCAATATATAGTGGAATGTGAAAAAATCGCGGAATTTAGAGATATAACACCATCAATAGTGTCCAAGAAATGTGTAAGTACTTCATTCATAATGATGTGCTGCCCGAAATCTTAGCGAAGTATCCAAAATTTGCTTACTGTAGATAATACATGTACATGACTGTAAAGCTTCCGCCCAATTGGGTGGGTGTGGAGCAAGACTACTGTGTGACTCACCATAAATGTAAAGTGCCTTGTATAGTGACTGTTGTGAGCCTCTTGTTGATCACTTGTGACACAAAGATTATTGATGTGTGCATTTGTGTGGGTGATTAAATATGTATATATGTATACGTATATATATATTTGTATGTGTCTGTATATATGTATACGTATATATATATATATGTACATGTATGTATGTGTATATAACACTAATAATTTTGTAACTAGCGTCAAAAATTGTTATTTGCTTAGCTAAACGAACTAGAGGGTTCAGTTCCTGAACCGATTATATGTACCTCTGTAATCCTTTACACCACCGCCCACGGGATGGGTATGGGGTGCATAATAAAGAAAGAAATTGAATTGAATTCAAGTTGTCAATGTAATCAATCAGAGCTTAATATACCAATGTGAAATTGACACCAGTAATTCCATCTATCATCATACTATCATGCAAGAGGAGCCACACATCTATGAATCATCCAGTAAAATCAGCAGACTTCTAGATGTTACTACTGCTCGGCTTAGACTCGGTTACAAGTATCTCTGGGAATTCTCATTATCTGCCGATGTAGACCTAACCAAATGTAAACTGTGTCAACAAAATTATTCGCACACCCTCCGTTACTATGTGATGGAGTGCGAAAGATACGTGAATTTAGGGACAATTCTATAACCAATGTTCCAGCGATGTGTAAATATTTCATTCAAATGATCTGCTACCAGAAATTTTAGCCAAATATCCCCAGTTTGCTAACTGTAGGTAGTAACTGAGTGTTACCTATCCACCGCTGCCCGCTGGATGGGGGGCGGTGTGCAGGACAAACATATAAATTGTGACACTAGCTATCCACTTATGTCAGTTGCTTAATTTAGAACCTGTATTTAAGGTCGATCTCGAACCCATTGTTGATGTGACGACTTATATTGAATTTGTAACTAGCTCATCAAGATTGTAAGTTGCTTAGCTAAATGAATTGTGGGGTTCAGTCCCTGAGCCCATTATGTGCTTCTGTAACCCTTTCCACTACCGCCCACGGATGGGTATGGGGTGCATAATAAATGAACTAAACTAACTAACTATACCAATGTGCTTTAATATACTTACTATTCTCTCTCATCTTATTTTTTTCTTGCAATGTATGTTATTTTATTAATTCTGCTAGAATTTACTGTAGCGAGTTAATCTTATACTCGCTCCATTATCTCATTATCTTCATAGCATAACTTATTACAGAAGCTACAATCCTTTCCCCAATACTCTCCTCACCTTGTTGGAGGAAGCTGAGGTGTAATCACCATATAAGCAACGATATGATGAATAGAAGACAGTACAATCTCCAGTCAAGAATGTAGTACTCGGCTTGGGCAGTTCTAGTCGACCCAAGATGCTACAGCTTCGACACAGAGCAGACAGCAGACTACGACCGCATCCACCTACAACGCTATCGCTCCCCGAGTTCAGACACTCGCAATTCCCAATCGAGCCGCCACGCTCTCCCGCATAGAGCTCCACGACTCCGGCCTCACTCAGCTCTCTGCTCTGCTCCAGGCTTCGTCTCGACGTCTACGACACTGCTGTATCCAGGACTACTAAATAAAATGTGTTACATTACCTACTTAAAATTATCTGTTTAGATTGTAGCGAGTTAATCTTATACTCGCTCCATTATCTCATTATCTTAATAGTATAACTAATTACAGAAGCTACAATCCTTTCCCCAAATTACAGGTAATACTCTCCTCACCTTGTTGGAGGGAGCTGAGGTGTAATCACCATATAACCCAGCGATGTGACAACAGCAAGACAGTACAATCTCCGGTCAAGAATGTGGTACTCGGCGTAGGCAGTCCTAATCGACACACGACGCTACAGCTTCGACACAGAGCAGGCAGCAGACTACGACCTCATCCAGCTACAACGCTCTCCCACATTGAGCTCCGCGACTCTGGCCACACTCGGCTCTCTGCTCTGCTCCAGGCTTCGTCTCAACGTCTACAACACTGCTGTATCCAGGACTACTAAATAAATATGAAACTCACTAAACACCGTGTATCTAATCAACCCAACAACGTAACATAACCGTACGTTACAAGATTAAGGACCTGCCCGAAACGCTGCGCGTACTAGTGGCTTTACAAGATTGTAAATACTATGCTATGTATACTGGATCAAAATGAGACAGATCGCAACCTCAGCCTCCCTATCACCTCGCCCTTGGGTTGCTCCACTGTTCAAGCAGTGGTTGCCCTTCGTGACCGGTTGCAGGAACACCAGCAGCAGTCACAGCAGCAAACGGAGCGGCTGCAAGAGCAACTCCAACATGAGAAAAAATCCACCAGCGATATTTCGAGATGGTCACGTGTATAAGGGACTTGTAAGCAATGACTGCCAACTCCCCTTCCACCCCTGACCCCTCCAAACATGTGTTCGCTTGCCGATCAGGGGAAACTCTAGTGATCTTGAAATCTTGTGTAGTGGAGCCCTTCCACGCAGGTTAACTGCCAAAGTTGTGCTAAAGTATGTTCAAAACGACTCTATAGCTGGAAATGACCGACAAATTGTACTAGACCATTGGATGCAAATGTGTGACATTGGTAAAAAACTAAAAAATGTTCCTGGACTTATACCGTAGTGCAATAGATAATATGTATATAGATAACATATATTAAGTGAACTAATAATATCAATATATAATGCTGACTTTAAATGCACAATTAACTAAGTTATCCATCCTTAGCTGGAACATTGCATCCCTCAAAAAAGGTTCTCAGATTTACATCACAAAGTAACAACTGAACACATCGATATTGTATGTCTCCAGGAGTGCAGAGTTCCCGCAAGATCCTCACCCCCGAAATTGCCCTCATTTGTTTCTTACAACCTCAGACTCCAGTCTCTTGCATTCTATACATCAAACAATCCCTACCCCATCAACTTCTGCCAGAAAAACAAACTGCCGGTCAACAGTATCATGGAGTGAGGATCTATGTGGGCAACTCTGTCCTCAATGTATTTAATCTATATGCTCCAGCAGGAAAGTTAAATTATATTGATCTTCCGGCCTGCGCTCAAGCAGAGCCAACCATCATTCTTGGTGACTACAATGCTAGACACAAGGACATTGGTGGCTCTCGCTTCAGTAACGGTAATGGGAATCAACTGCTGTCGCTACTAAATAGTCACCAAGATGTGCAGATTGTGGGTGACCTTGAACCCACGCATATTTGTGGAGGCATTCTAGACCTCTGTGTTGGTTTCAACGTCTCTCACGTCTGGTGCACATCATCTATTGTAACAGATTTGTTGTCATCATCACCCATCAACCTAGATATGACTACCTACTACTATGTATAGGAGATACCATCCTGCCCGGTGGAACTTTCAAACGCAAACGGCTCAGTGTTCCTCCTGCTCGACGTGAAGACTTTGTTGCTCATGTGTCAGAGTGGTACAGCACTTATGATCCCTCCACAGTCCAGACATTTAACGACGATCTAGTACAGAGCATTCAGATGTTTGCTGACCCTTTAGGTCGGCCCCCTGCACCATCCAATAGTCGGAACGACATGAAAGGTAATAAACGTCATGCCTATTACAATGACCCCAAACTGCGTACTTTGAAACGCACTGCCAGACGAGTTGGACTTGCATATAGGGAAACACGTACGCCAGCAATGCTCAAGCTCTTTCAGAAAGCCCTAGCCAAGGCGAGGGAGCGCATGACAGAGCTCAGGCAAGATAACTGGGAAACTTTTGTTAACAGTCTCAACTCTCACACCCCCCTCAGCCAGGCATGGAAGGATATTAAAAGAATTAAAGGCGATAAGATCGGCCAAGTAGCACACCCTCACCCTCTACACAGAGCAAACGAGTTAGTCGATGCTTGGGCAACCACCTCTAGCTTCAATAATCTCCCCCAGACATACAGTTCAGATTAAATGCTGGTTACGGAGATCGAGAAAGGCTCGTTGACTTCATGCTCCACAAGGAAGATGAATGCAACGTGCCATTCACTGAGTTTGAATTACTCGCGGCCCTAAACAAAGGCAAAGCCACATCCCCCGGTGAAGATGGTATCACTTATGACATATTGCGTCTGCTCCCTTTAGTACCAGGGAATCCCCTGCTTGAGCTGTATAATATGAGCTATGTTACTGGGGAACTTCCTATCTCTTGGACCAACAGTATAATCATTCCAATTCCCAAGCCAAATCAAGAGAATGCTTTCCGCCCAATTTCCCTTACTAGCTGCATTTGCAAAACATTCGAGAGAATGGTCCTAAACCGTCTCCTCCATAGAATAAGAACCATGCTATCCCCCCAGATATATGGCTTCATGCATGGAAGGAGTGTGCATCATTGCATCACCACCTTTCTTACCCTGCACACTGAAAAGTCATATACCACCTTCCTAGATCTTAAGTCTGCCTTTGATATTGCAAATAGACATGTTATCTTGAGTGAGCTTGCAAGAATGAATATTGGTGGTCGGCTTCTTTGTTGGATCAGGGGTTACTTATCCAACAGGAAGTCATCTGTATTTTTCCAGGGGCATAGGAGTGTAACAAGAGACTTTGAACTAGGTACCCCGCAGGGTGGTGTCCTCAGTCCTACCTTATTTAATATCTTAATAAACACGCTGTTAAACTCTATACCGAGCAAACCCAACGTCCACATCATTAGCTATGCTGATGATATAATGATACACACCACTGGGTATGCTAACACGCAGAACACTCTTAACTCTGTATTAGATTCATGTCAGGACCTAGGTTTAATTATCTCAGCAGAGAAAACAAAGATACTAAATCGGCGCCCACCCAGGCAGGGAGGAGCTGTTCGCAAGATGCAACTATCTGATGGCTCCCAGCTTGACTATGTAAACAGATTCAAATACCTTGGCCTTGAGGTGCCACTGTATGGTCCTGTTGTATTCAGACTCTGTCGTCAGTATAAAGAGAGGCTCCGAGCTCTCAAGGCTGTTGCAGGTTATCACTCAGGCTATGGTGCCAATGTCAGAATTGTCAAAATGATGTACCTTGCATACATCAGATCTTTAGTGGATTATGCTGCACCTCTGCTTGTTTTGATGCCTGAAAGAAAGCTTGGAGGGCTTGAAAAATTGCAGAACGAAGCCCTGAGGATAATCCTTGGGTGCCCTCGTACCACAAAGATACTTAATATGAGAAAGGAACTTAATATTCTGAGCGTTGTTGATCGTGTTACTGAAATTAACTGTCAAATTGGTATAAAAATGCTTAGGCTAACTCATCCTAATCCTTGCACAGAAGCCCTCCAGACTTACTTTATGAAGATCAGCATTGTTCCAAATGGATAACAAAAACTGGAACTCAACTCAGAATGTATGGGGTTCATGATTTGTACCAAGAGAAACAACAACGGCACTTTCCTGCACCGTGGGAGGTTACACCCTTTCCAGTTTTAATCCCTCCCTTTCCACCCAAGAAGCAAATTAGAGATAAGCCCAAGCTTCGTCTTGAGGCAAAGCTCAACGCCTTAAGCCATATTGATGCTCTGTCCACAGAGCATTCTCTCTCTCAAATCATATACACTGATGGTTCCCTACACCGCACCACGGGTGCAGCTGGAAGTGCAGTTGTTCTGACAATGGGCGATGGCTTGTACTTTGAGTGGGGAGTCCGTATAAACAATTGGGCCTCTACCCTTCAGACCGAACTATTTGCCTTGATCCTTGCACTGAAATGTGTACAAGTCTCCAAACTTGATACATTAATTGTAAGTGACTCCTTATCATCCTTAAATGCTCTCAACTCTTTAAGACATAACTGTAACATGCTCGTGTCCGAAGCTAGACACAAATACAACAAAATTATTAAGGATGGTAACAGAGTCCATTTCATGTGGTCTCCATCTCATGTTGGCCTCCGAATGCATGATAGAGCTGATAAGTTAGCCAAAGAATCTGCCTTTAAAGGAGCCGTTGAGTGTAACCTTGGATTGTCAATGAGCAATCTGAGAGCAGCAGTACACCGAGAACTTCAACAAGATCTTGTAGATCTGAGGCAAAGTGAAATTGACACCAGTAATTCCATCTATCATCATACTATCATGCAAGAGGAGCCACACATCTATGGATCATCCAATAAAATCAGCAGACTTCTAGATGTTACTGCTGCTCGGCTTAGACTCGGTTACAAGTATCTCTGGGAATTCTCATTATCTGCCGATGTAGACCTGACCAAATGTAAACTGTGTCAACAAAATTATTCGCACACCCTCCGTCACTATGTGATGGAGTGCGAAAAGATACGTGAATTTAGAGACAATTCTATAACCAATGTTCCAGCGATGTGTAAATATTTCATTCAAAATGATCTGCTACCAGAAATTTTAGCCAAATATCCCCAGTTTGCTAACTGTAGGTAGTAACTGAGTGATTGTAACCTATCCACCGCTGCCCACTGGATGGGGGCGGTGTGCAGGACAATTTAGTTTTAGTTCATTTATTCATGCACCCAATACCCATCTTGTTGGCGTAGTGGAAAGGTTCAGAGGCACATAATGGGCCAGGGACTGACCCCCACAATTCATTTAGCTAAGCAAGTTACAATTTGATGAGCTAGTTACAAAATTCAATATAAGTCGTCACATCAACAATGGGTCGAGATCGACCTCAATACAGGTTCTAATTAAGCAACTGACATATGTGGAGAGCTAGTGTCACAATTTATGTTTGTCCTGCACACCGCCCCCCATCCAGTGGGCAGCGGTGGATAGGTTACAATCACTCAGTTACTACCTACAGTTAGCAAACTGGGGATATTTGGCTAAAATTTCTGGTAGCAGATCATTTTGAATGAAATATTTACACATCGCTGGAACATTGGTTATAGAATTGTCTCTAAATTCACGTATCTTTTCGCACTCCATCACATAGTGACGGAGGGTGTGCGAATAATTTTGTTGACACAGTTTACATTTGTCAGGTCTACATCGGCAGATAATGAGAATTCCCAGAGATACTTGTAACCGAGTCTAAGCCGAGCAGCAGTACATCTAGAAGTCTGCTGATTTTATTGGATGATCCATAGATGTGTGGCTCCTCTTGCATGATAGTATGATGATAGATGGAATTACTGGTGTCAATTTCACTTTGCCTCAGATCTACAAGATCTTGTTGAAGTTCTCGGTGTACTGCTGCTCTCAGATTGCTCATTGACAATCCAAGGTTACACTCAACGGCTCCTTTAAAGGCAGATTCTTTGGCTAACTTATCAGCTCTATCATGCATTCGGAGGCCAACATGAGATGGAGACCACATGAATGGACTCTGTTACCATCCTTAATAATTTTGTTGTATTTGTGTCTACTTCGGACACGAGCATGTTACAGTTGTGTCTTAAAGAGTTGAGAGCATTTAAGGATGATAAGGAGTCACTTACAATTAATGTATCAAGTTTGGAGACTTGTACACATTTCAGTGCAAGGATCAAGGCAAATAGTTCAGTCTGAAGGGTAGAGGCCCAATTGTTTATACGGACTCCCCACTCAAAGTACAAGCCATCGCCCATTGTCAGAACAACTGCACTTCCAGCTGCACCCGTGGTGCGGTGTAGGGAACCATCAGTGTATATGATTTGAGAGAGAGAATGCTCTGTGGACAAGCATCAATATGGCTTAAGGCGTTGAGCTTTGCCTCAAGACGAAGCTTGGGCTTATCTCTAATTTGCTTCTTGGGTGGAAAGGGAGGGATTAAAACTGGAAAGGGTGTAACCTCCCACGGTGCAGAAAGTGCCGTTTTGTTTTCTCTGGTACAAATCATGAACCCCATACATTCTGTTTGAGTTCCAGTTTTTGTTTATCCATTTGG
>WNGS01122934.1:5917-16155 GCA_020271785.1 Procambarus virginalis
TTCTCCCCCCTCCCCACACGTGTCCTCGTGTCTTATCCCATCCCCACACGTGTCCTCGTGTCTTCCCCCCCTCCCCACACGTGTCCTCGTGTCTTCTCCCCCCTCCCCACACGTGTCCTCGTGTCTTCCCCCCCTCCCCACACGTGTCCTCGTGTCTTCCCCCCCTCCCCACACGTGTCCTCGTGTCTTCCCCCCCTCCCCACACGTGTCCTCGTGTCTTCCCCCTCCCCACACGTGTCCTCGTGTCTTCCCCCCTCCCCACACGTGTCCTCGTGTCTTCCCCCCCTCCCCACACGTGTCCTCGTGTCTTCCCCCCCTCCCCACACGTGTCCTCGTGTCTTCCCCCCCTCCCCACACGTGTCCTCGTGTCTTCCCCCCCTCCCCACACGTGTCCTCGTGTCTTCCCCCCTCCCCACACGTGTCCTCGTGTCTTCCCCCCCTCCCCACACGTGTCCTCGTGTCTTCCCCCCCTCCCCACACGTGTCCTCGTGTCTTCCCCCCCTCCCCACACGTGTCCTCGTGTCTTCCCCCCCTCCCCACACGTGTCCTCGTGTCTTCCCCCCCTCCCCACACGTGTCCTCGTGTCTTCTCCCCTCCCCACACGTGTCCTCGTGTCTTCCCCCCTCCCCACACGTGTCCTCGTGTCTTCTCCCCCTCCCCACACGTGTCCTCGTGTCTTCCCCCCTCCCCACACGTGTCCTCGTGTCTTCCCCCTCCCCACACGTGTCCTCGTGTCTTCCCCCTCCCCACACGTGTCCTCGTGTCTTCCCCCCTCCTCACACGTGTCCTCGTGTCTTCCCCCCCTCCCCACACGTGTCCTCGTGTCTTCTCCCCCTCCCCACACGTGTCCTCCCCCCGTGTCCCTCCCCCTCACCTCATTCCTCGCCTACCTGAAGGTCTGTGACTCAGCGTTAACTAGACAGACGTATTGAGGCATTCACAATTCGACACAGGTGAGCAGTCGGGGTCCGTCCCCACCTGCAGTGGCCGGGGTCCGTCCCCACCTGCAGTGGCCGTGGTCCGTCCCCACCTGCAGTGGCCGTGGTCCGTCCCCACCTGCAGTGGCCGGGGTCCGTCCCCACCTGCAGTGGCCGGGGTCCGTCCCCACCTGCAGTGGCCGGGGTCCGTCCCCACCTGCAGTGGCCGGGGTCCGTCCCCACCTGCAGTGGCCGGGGTCCGTCCCCACCTGCAGTGGCCGGGGTCCGTCCCCACCTGCAGTGGCCGGGGTCCGTCTCCACCTGCAGTGGCCGGGGTCCGTCCCCACCTGCAGTGGCCGGGGTCCGTCCCCACCTGCAGTGGCCGGGGTCCGTCCCCACCTGCAGTGGCCGGGGTCCGTCCCCACCTGCAGTGGCCGGGGTCCGTCCCCACCTGCAGTGGCCGGGGTCCGTCCCCACCTGCAGTGGCCTACAGTGCAGTGAAAGTCATGCCTCACAAACTTGGTCGAGTACTATGACAATGACACTAGAATATGACAGGACAAAGAAGACTGGGTAGATTGCATTGTCCTGGACTGGCAAAAGGCATTTGATACAGTTCCTCATGAAAGGTTCGAGTACAAGATGGTGGAGAAGCAAGCTGGGAAGAGAGACTAAACTGGGTGAAGGAATACCTGAAGGACTGAAGACAGTCAGTCAGAGGTGAGGTCTCCAGCTAGGGGAGTGTAACAACTGGGTCCTCCAAGGATCGGTCCTGGGACCGCTACTTTCCTAATTTATGTTAATGATCTCCCCGAGTGAGTGAGCTCCTACATGTCAATGTTTGCCAACGGTGCCTAAATAATGAAGAATGTAAAAACAGAGGAGCACTGCAGAATGGTACAGAATGACCTTAACAAACTCCAGGAGTGGACAAACAAATGGTTACTGGAGTTTAATCCTAATAAGTGTAAGATGATGAGGATGGGGAAGGTAGAAAGGAAACCAGAAGGTGTCTACACTATTTATGGAAGGCATCTGCAGGAATGTGAGAGAGACTTGAATGGATATAAATCCATCACTCACACCAGAGGCAGGCACACACACACACAGGGTGACATCAGCAGCATACGGGACGCTGGTACACATCAGAGTGTTGTTTAAAAATCAAATTCAAGACGCGTTCACATCACTCTTAAACATCTTTTATTAGACCAATACTGGATATGGAGCACCTGCTTGGAATCCGCACCTTATTGTGAAACTTAAAACTAAAATTTAAAAAAAAATGCAGAGGTTTACAACAAGATTAGTGCCAGAGCTTAGAGGGTTAAGTTATGAGGCTGAAGGAACTGGATCTCACAATCTTGGAGGACAGAAGAAATAGAGTAGATAAGATAACAACGTACAAGATACTGAGGGGGAATAGACAAGGAGGACAAGTACAGCCTCTTTAAGTTGAGAGACAGTCGTAGGACAAGTGGAAACTGGACTCGAAAATGAGTAGAAGAAATGTAAGGAAAAGCTCGTTCCCAGTACGGGGGGAGGGGGGTCAACAAGTGAAGTACACTGAGGGAAGAAGTCGTGGAAGCCACCTCCATACACAACTTTAAGGAAAGATAGTGATTGATAGTTGATAGATAGTTCAGATGGTGATTGTTAGTATAGTGAATCTTTAACGGAACGGGCACAACAAGGCTCTGAGACGGGTGTGAGGAGCTAGACCTCACTTCCCTGTAGGCACTGATAGAGTACTTACGTATCAGTGCTTACCTATCCTACCCTCATACTATCACTTAGTCCACCCTACCCTTCCCAATCACCTCATGCACCCTATCCTCATACCACCCCTTCCCCCAACCTCCACCTGTCCTCCCCATCCTTCTCCAACTTTTCCGACGGCTTCCCAAATTAGGACTCCAATTGTGCTAAATTCCCTCATCTGGATTCTGACCGCATTACCAGTAGTCCATCTCCCCCCCCCCCTGCCCCCAACCTGTGCCCCCCTCCCCTGCCATGCCCCCTACCCGTGACCCCCTCTTCCTCCTCCCCTGCCCCTCAACGCCATTGCTCCAAATTGGGTAAAATGGAAGTGGTCGTGTGTGGGGCGGGGCGGACCGGGTGCTGGACCACACGGCTCCGTTACACCCAAGTATCCCTCGTGTGGAGGAGGAGGAGGCCGCGCTTATGGTCCTCCAGGAGCACATCCCTCCTGCCTCGCCCTCGGGAGCACATCCCTCCTGCCTCACCCTCGGGAGCACATCCCTCCTGCCTCACCCTCGGGAGCACATCCCTCCTGCCTCACCCTCGGGAGCACATCCCTCCTGCCTCACCCTCGGGAGCACATCCCTCCTGCCTCGCCCTCGGGAGCACATCCCTCCTGCCTCACCCTCGGGAGCACATCCCTCCTGCCTCACCTCGGGAGCACATCCCTCCTGCCTCGCCCTCGGGAGCACATCCCTCCTGCCTCACCCTCGGGAGCACATCCCTCCTGCCTCGCCCTCGGGAGCACATCCCTCCTGCCTCACCCTCGGAGCACATCCCTCCTGCCTCACCCTCGGGAGCACATCCCTCCTGCCTCACCCTCGGGAGCACATCCCTCCTGCCTCACCCTCGGGAGCACATCCCTCCTGCCTCACCCTCGGGAGCACATCCCTCCTGCCTCACCCTCGGGAGCACATCCCTCCTGCCTCACCCTCGGGAGCACATCCCTCCTGCCTCACCCTCGGGAGCACATCCCTCCTGCCTCACCCTCGGGAGCACATCCCTCCTGCCTCACCCTCGGGAGCACATCCCTCCTGCCTCACCCTCGGGAGCACATCCCTCCTGCCTCACCCTCGGGAGCACATCCCTCCTGCCTCACCCTCGGGAGCACATCCCTCCTGCCTCACCCTCGGCACCCATCTCTAGCGCACCTCGAATTTTTATTGTGGTTACCCGTGTTGCCTGTCTTTACCTGTGTTGCCTGTCTTTACCTGTGTTGCCTGTCTTTACCGGTGTTGCCTGTCTTTACCGGTGTTGCCTGTCTTTACCGGTGTTGCCTGTCTTTACGGTGTTGCCTGTCTTTACCGGTGTTGCCTGTCTTTACCGGTGTTGCCTGTCTTTACCGGTGTTGCCTGTCTTTACCGGTGTTGCCTGTCTTTACCTGTGTTGCCTGTCAATACCTATGTTACGCTTTGTTATATTTGGTTTACCTGCATTATTCGTTGGTATTTTCGTGTTGCTGGATATTGTGTTGCCTGCAGTGTGATGTTGCCTGCAACACCACACTGCACCTGTTAACTACTGACACTGAAAAAGGTCTTTCTAACATCCCTGTGGCGGCTCATACTCTTTTGGTACTCAGTCTCCACCTGTGTCCCCTTGCACACGGAGGGAAACTAGCACATTTCCTGCTGCTGCTTCGACCCCTGCTGACTCGCGGGGCCGGGATCCTCCGCGGTGCCGGGATCCTCCGCGGGGCCGGGATCCTAGCACACTGACCAACCGCCTCCGTTTCCAACAAGAAACAAGCGGACCGTTAGCTTCCAAAGATTTCTCTGGGTTCATTCTGCACATTTTCTCAGACATTTGTGTGTTGTGGTATTAGGGAGACGTTACCTGACTGGCCTGTCAGTGACGGAATAATTTATTGTTCATCTCTCATCAACAACATTATTCAGTTGCCTCGCGTGAGCTGTTTTTCCTCCAAGACTCTTAGATGAGTGTGTCGGAGCCTTGTCTTCAGTAATTCTCTGGCATGTAAACTTTGAGTTTTTGTTAGTGTCATCACCAGAATGTAAACAGACTCTCTCTCTCTCTCTCTCTCTCTCTCTCGCTCTCTCTCTCTCTTTCCTTCCCCCCCCCCCCCATACCCCCCAAAGCCCACACCTCCCAGCTCCTCCAACATGCGGGGCCGGCCCAGGTAGCCAGAATCTTCGCTGTGAATTAGATCAGCCAAGCAGTTAATGACACACTCGTTGTGCTTATCAAGCAGGTGGGGTTTGTGGAAGGTGGGGGCGGGGTAGGGGATGCCTGACCACCTTGCCTCTATCCCCTCTCACCCTAACTCCTCATCAGCTCCTGGCCGCATGCGACTTGCGTACCAGTAGCCGCTTCCCGCATGCGGATAGGACTTCGGCAAAGGGGTCCTTCCTGACTAATGATTTTAACTGGGTGGGACGTGAGGCGAGTAGCAAAGTCGAGCAAAAATGCAGCTCTTGCTCGGGCTAGTTCAACCTTCTTGAAGTGGACTCCCAGACTGTCACAGGGGGCCCGTCTCGCCTGTCACAGGGGGCCCGTCTCGCCTGTCACAGGGGGCCAGTCTCGCCTGTCACAGGGGGGCCCGTCTCGCCTGTCACAGGGGGCCCGTCTCGCCTGTCACAGGGGGCCAGTCTCGCCTGTCACAGGGGGCCCGTCTCGCCTGTCACAGGGGGGCCCGTCTCGCCTGTCACAGGGGGCCCGTCTCGCCTGTCACAGGGGGCCCGTCTCGCCTGTCACAGGAGGGCCCGTCTCGCCTGTCACAGGACGGCCCGTCTCGCCTGTCACAGGACGGCCCGTCTCGCCTGTCACAGGACGGCCCGTCTCGCCTGTCACAGGGGGGGCCCGTCTCGCCTGTCACAGGGGGGGCCCGTCTCGCCTGTCACAGGGGGGGCCCGTCTCGCCTGTCACAGGGGGGGCCCGTCTCGCCTGTCACAGGGGGGGCCCGTCTCGCCTGTCACAGGGGGGGCCCGTCTCGCCTGTCACAGGGGGGGCCCGTCTCGCCTGTCACAGGGGGGGCCCGTCTCGCCTGTCACAGGGGGGGCCCGTCTCGCCTGTCACAGGGGGGGCCCGTCTCGCCTGTCACAGGGGGGGCCCGTCTCGCCTGTCACAGGGGGGGCCCGTCTCGCCTGTCACAGGGGGGGCCCGTCTCGCCTGTCACAGGGGGGGCCCGTCTCGCCTGTCACAGGGGGGGCCCGTCTCGCCTGTCACAGGGGGGGCCCGTCTCGCCTGTCACAGGGGGGGCCCGTCTCGCCTGTCACAGGGGGGGCCCGTCTCGCCTGTCACAGGGGGGGCCCGTCTCGCCTGTCACAGGGGGGCCCGTCTCGCCTGTCACAGGGGGGCCCGTCTCGCCTGTCACAGGGGGGCCCGTCTCACCTGTCACAGGGGGGCCCGTCTCGCCTGTCACAGGGGGCCCGTCTCGCCTGTCACAGGAGGGCCCGTCTCGCCTGTCACAGGGGGCCCGTGACAGACTACACCAAAGGTGCAGACTACACCAAAGGTTCAGACTACACCAAAGGTGCAGAATACACCAAAGGTTCAGACTACACCAAAGGTGCAGAATACACCAAAGGTGCGGGCTACACCAAAGGTGCGGGCTACACCAAAGGTGCGGGCTACACCAAAGGTGCAGGCCACACCAAAGGTGCAGGCCACACCAAAGGTGCGGGCCACACCAAAGGTGCGGGCCACACCAAAGGTGCAGACTACACCAAAGGTGCAGACTACACCAAAGGGTGCAGACTACACCAAAGGGTGCAGACTACACCAAAGGGTGCAGACTACACCAAAGGGTGCAGACTACACCAAAGGGTGCAGACTACACCAAAGGGTGCAGACTACACCAAAGGGTGCAGACCGCACCATCTGGACGCTGACCTCTCACCTCTATGGTGATAACTACACGCATTAGGTTACCTCTTATCGTTGAATGGAAGACACAGAGCTGAGGTGTACATCTTGTGACGTGTATAAAGGATGGAGCTGGGTACCTCCAGAGCTGGTGAGGCGAGTCATGTACTCGAGCTGGTGAGGCGAGTCATGTACTCGAGCTGGTGAGGCGAGTCATGTACTCGAGCTGGTGAGGCGAGTCATGTACTCGAGCTGGTGAGGCGAGTCATGTACTCGAGCTGGTGAGGCGAGTCATGTACTCGAGCTGGTGAGGCGAGTCATGTACTCGAGCTGTTGAGGCGAGTCATGTACTCGAGCTGGTGAGGCGAGTCATGTACTCGAGCTAGTGAGGCGAGTCGACGTGTACTCGAGCTAGTGAGGCGAGTCGACGTGTACTCGAGCTAGTGAGGCGAGTCGACATGTACTCGCGCTTATCGCCAGGTAAGTAGGGAAGTCATTGTAACGTGTTGCAACGTGGGCCGGGTCAAGGGTGCACTCACTGTCGGAACCTAGTGACAGGAGACTCGTCTGTTGCTCATGTGCAACATGTGAGCGACCAAGCACCTGCTAAGTTTGCACTCTCGCACTGAGGGATAGTTATATTGCAAATAATTGATGAATATAATACTATACCAGGAGTAATAATTACATTTGCAATAATATATTATCGCAGGAAATGATAAGCAGGTCACCAGTTGATTAGGTTCACACCCTCGCTTCTCCTGATGGTGTGTTCACCTTACCTTACCTTACATAACCTTACCTTACATAACCTTACCGTACCTTACATAACCTTACCTTACCTTACAGTGATGATAGGTAAGGTAAGGTACCTTACTTGTCTGCTTATTGTTCCCCGGCTAATTAGCCTTCTAGAGTTAATTATCATATAGTCAGTCATCTTATTCTGGCTCTTTTATTCCTTCTTTTCCTTCTGCAATTGTCAGCGATTTTTTCTGTTTGTGTAAATATTTTGTCGAATGAAGAAGGACGACGATCTTTAGGAAGTTCCGTATGGAGTGAGAAGCCTCTTCTTCCTCCCAGAGAGTCCTTGTGTGTAGTGGATGAAGCATCCCTTCTCCCTCCAGAGTCCTTGTGTGGAGCGGAAGGTCCTCCTCCACCTCCAGGGGTCGTGTGGAGAGGAAGGTCCTCCTCCACAATACGGTAAGTGTGTGTGCCGCTGCAGGAGTCCTCCTCCACAATACGGTAAGTGTGTGTGCCGCTGCAGGAGTCCTCCGCCACTCAGCTGTCCACTCCATCGCGCGTCACACAGATCCTGGAAAGATTGCCCCGAACATTTAGCAATCAAACCTGAGTAATTCGACAGTGGAATTGCAAATGAAAGTTATTTTCTTGCCCTGCCGAGGGAAGCGCAAATAAGAGATGCCTTCCAATTATACTTTATCAAACCTCTATCGACGCTAATGATGCAATCAAGACTCATCAATTTCAACCCAAGCAACTCGCTATATTGTAGCAAAAAAAGCACCCAAAAAAACTGGATTCTGAGCTGCCGTGAGAGGATGAGTGAGTGTCGGTGGAGCAGACTCCGGCCGCTCCTTTCTCTGACAATATCCTGACGAGCAGATCGTGAAGAGGTCGAAGGCCAATCACGAATACTTTTTTTTGGCTGGATATGAAGCCCGGCTCAAGCAGGAGGGAAGGGGGGGGGCCGTTTATCTAAATGTGCGGTCAGAAGGCCACAATGTCAGAGAGTAGTTAATTAAAGAAGAAAAAAACAGGATGTGTGAGCTTGTCTAGAGAGAAGGGTAACACAAGGTGATGGGTAGGGGGTAAACACGATGGGAAGAAGTAAACAAGGTAGAAGAAGAAGAGCTCGAACAAGGTACGGGAGTGGGATCCATAAACAAGGGGAGACAGGGGAAGAGTAAGCAAGGTGGAAGGAGAAGACAAGTTGGAGGGGAGCATAATGAAGGTGGAGGGTGGGTGGGTATGAAAGGTAGATAGACAAGTGAAGGCGGGGGTAGACAAGTGAAGGGGGGGGGTAGACAAGGTGAAGGGGGGGGGTAATCAAGACGGGGGTTTAAACAAGGCGGTGAATCACAGGGTTACACAACAAGCGGTCAGGCCAGACCACTTGGAGTATGGACATATAGACATACATGCCATGAACAGTAGTTGGCAGCGTCCTGCTCGGTCCCCACGGGGTGGCAGGTCCCTGCTCGGTCCACGGTGGTGGCAGCGTCCCTGCTCGGTCCCACGGTGGTGGCAGCGTCCCCTGCTCGGTCCACGGTGGTGGCAGCGCCCTGCTCGGTCCCACGGTGGTGGCAGCATCCCTGCTCGGTCCCACGGTGGTGGCAGCATCCCTGCTCGGGTCACGGTGGTGGCAGCATCCCTGCTCGGTCCCCACGGGGTGCGCAGATCCCTGCTCGGTCCCACGGTGGTGGGCAGCATCCATGCTCGGTCCCACGGTGGTGGCAGCATCCCTGCCGTCCCACGGTGGTGGCAGGCGTCCCTGCTCGGTCCCACGGTGGTGGCAGCGTCCCTGCTCGGTCCCACGGTGGTGGCAGCGTCCCTGCTCGGTCCCACGGTGGTGGCAGCGTCCAGGTAACTGTCGCTCTTGTTAGTATTTGAAAATACCATTTGTCTCTCGTGTAGGATGTTACAATAGGATGTCAGTGATCCTTATTAATAAATTTGAATTGTAAAGTTTTAATTGGCAATTTAGAGAATGTTTCCTATCATTAATCTTTGAGCATACACTTTGAGCCGACTTGGGTCTTGATTTTCGAAGTGAATTAATAACATCTGTAATTATCAACAACTACGGTAATTGATAACTCATAATTAGTCAAAGTAATTATCAAGAGTAAGTTTTTCTAAAAGCCTGTTTTGAGGTTATCTTGAGATGATTTCGGGGCTTTTAGTGTCCCCGCGGCCCGGTCCTCGACCGGGCCTCCACCCCCAAGAAGCAGCCCGTGACAGCTGACTAACACCCAGGTACCTATTTATACTGCTAGGTAACAGGGCATAGGGTGAAACAAACTCTGCCCCCATTGTTTCTCGCCAGCGCCTGGGATCGAACCCAGGGCCACAGGACACAAATCCAGTGTGCTGTCCGCTCGGCCGACCGGCTCCCCCCAGGTTGTGGAACTATCTGCTCACGATGTGAACGATCACTTAGTAATTCCATACCAATGTTACAGTGGAGACAGTGCCACCAGATGAACACCTTTTCGCCTATAACCTGCAGACAGCCTCTGTACGGTTGGTTGCTCTCACACTGACAGTTAACAGGGTGACGGGCGCCGTCTGCCAGGGTGGACCCTGCTGACTCTCCAAGTTGTACACAAGTGATGTTAAGGATAATTAATGATGTTACAAATTGGTGCAGGTAAGATCAACTTTATTTTCAATAGTAACAGCGGTGTTGACCTCATAGGTTATTATAAGGGTGTTACATTGAGACGGTAGGTGTGGGCGAGGGTGTTGAGGCGACAGGTGTGGACGAGGGTGTCGAGACTGTAAACAACACTTGGACGGTAAACAGTTTACTAGAGACGAACGTGTCTGGCAACACACAGCTTCACCTCAACACATCATCGACCACTAAGTAAACTAAAGAAATAAATCATGATGGATTGCCCGCCTCGACACTGTTTGACAAGTTAATATTGGACTTGACCGAGGCCTTAACCTTGGGGCCATCACCGGGAGGTACCCGGCGTCACCCGG
>WNGS01122949.1:0-10490 GCA_020271785.1 Procambarus virginalis
CCCCTGGTGGTTGTTGTCCCTCCGCCGAGTGTTCCGGTGGCTCCTGCTGCTGGTCCCTTCGCTGTGCCAGTTGCTCCCGAGGGTCTCCCGGATGGTCTCTGCGAGTCGTCTTCATCTTCCTCGTCTCCTGCTGCTGCGCCTGGTCCTGCACCCTCGCCAGGTGTTACGGCTATGCTGGGTGTTGGGGGGGATGCGGAGCGTCCTGTTGTGGTCGGCCCGGTTCCACATGTGGTTGAGGCTGCTGCCGTACTGCGTCGGGTGTCGGTTCGCCCGGTTCGTGAGGCCCGTGGTTCTGGTCCGCCTCCGCTGTGAGGATGTGCGACCCGTGCCCAAGCGTTTCAGGTGTTCTTCAACTGATTGGGCTGATGTGGTGGGACTACGACGCAGATGGAGCTTCGGCGATGATGTGGCGATTCCGGGTGCTTCGCGCTCTACGTCGCTGGTGGTGCCTGACGTCCATGTGTCTGCTATTGACGATGGTTGTGCGTCTGATTTACCTCCTGTTCTTTCTCCTGCAGAAGGTTCTCCGCAGTGGGGGGTGGTCGCTCCTCCAGACATGGGTGGTGTGGGTTCTGGTGCGAGCCGAGGCATCAAGCTGGTGCTGAAGAAGGATGCCAAGCGTGGGGGTCCCAGCAGGTACAACGTCCGGTGGTTGCCGTAGGGCCCTGTGAGGCAGCCGAGGAGGCTCCAGCGCGATGCCCATTGCCCGGCCTCGTGGGAAGGAGCCTCTCCCTATCATCCTGGCCTCCGAAGTGGCGCAAGATGATCAGCATCCTTTGCGGTTTGACATTGATGACCGCGTGCGTCCTGTTCCGTGGTGCCCTTCTTCCATCTGGGTTTGTCGGGCTCGGTGTTTTATTGTGGGTGTGCCGGAGTCAATGCCTGATCCTCGTACGGTTCGTAATGAATCTTTTCGGAGGACGTCATGTTACTTGGGAGGCGTATTGTATTCGCTTCCCGGCGGCGGAGTGGCCGGATAAGTATGAGAATTTGAGTAGTCTGTGTGCTTGGACCTGTGGTTTGTTTGTAATGTGTTGTACCTATTGTGCACCTTCTGGCCGGTGCTTTGTTGTATTTCTTATATTTCCGGTATTGTTCTTTTTCTTGTATCATTATGTTTCTGTTCATTGTTGTTTTGTTGTAGGCCCTTCAGGCCGGTGTTTAGTGTCTTTGTAAAAAATTGTATAAAGTTGTATTGTTTTGTTTGTGCTGAAGGTTTGGTTTTGTTTCTTGATGTACTTTGTTGTTTTATTCTCGGTCCTTCAGGCCGGTGCATGTATGTTGTTGTGTTTGTGCCTGTTTTGTTTTCAAGTGTGCGTGTTTGCTTGTTTATTTTTATTGTTTTTTATTGTTAATTTTTTATTGTTTATTTTGGCCTCACCCTTTGTTTACGGGGCGGGTGGTTTGGTGTGTGTTTTTTATTTCTGTATTGTTTGTGCTGTGCGTTTGATCTGGTGCTTTTATATTGCTTTATCTATTGTACGTGTTTGTCCTTTATGTTTTGTTTGGACTGTATTGTGTTTGTCCTGTTATGTTTCCTGTTATGCCTCTTAATGTATGGTTTGTTTTTTCTGGGGGTTTTGTTTTGTGATGTTACTGTGTTTGCTAGTTTGCCATTGTATTATGTTTTGTGCTTTGATGTATGCTGTATTTTTCTATGCTTTTCTCGTGTGTGTGTTTTGTTGTGCTATGCTGTCGGCCCTTCTGGCCGGTGGTCTATTGTTTTCCTTTGTTCTGTATTCTGTACTGTTTTTATTGTATTTAAATTGCATGCTTTGCTTGTAAAAATAAAAATAAAAAAAAAGTCTCTAGTGAAATGCCTTCCAGTGATGTAAGTGTTGACACGTCTCAAGCAAGTATTGACCCCCCCTCCAGTGCTGTAGGTGTTGACACGTCTCAAGCAAGTCTTCACGCCTCCTCCAGTGCTGTAAGTACCGCTGTGGCGAGTGAAACATATGAAAACCCGTGTGTCTTAGCTGTATTTAACAAATTCACTCAAGAACTCATTCAAAACAATACCGCTTGTGTCTACGATTCCTGACGAACACGAAATGATTGTAAATGGTAGGAAAAGTACAGGCAACCAGCTGACCTTGAAACAGGTGAAAGAACTCTTTGCCATTAATGACTGTGAACAATTGGCATTTGTAAGCAATTGTCTACAAATTGTGAATCTTGTAAACACTTCTCTTCGTCAGGTTTATGAACACCATTACCCACGACCAACTCACTCTTAAATTTCTCACGTGGAATGTGAGAAGCGTGCGAAGGAGGCTGTTTGATCTAATGATGTACGCTGGTGCCAACAACATTGATGTACTGTGCCTGCAGGAACCATACACTGCAAACACAAAAAATAAAACGCCACCCAAACTCCCAGGTTATGTAGCTTTCTCAAATGTTGGTTCACATGATGTCGGTATCTTGACGTATGTTAAAAGTAACCTAGTGTGTAAACATGTTAAAAACCACAAAAGTGACGAATCATATTATCAGCAGTTTCAGATTGCTACAGCGACCGGGTTTATTAACTTAGTTAATGTATATGTAAGGTGCGATCAAATGGTGGAAGCCTCTCTCCCAAAAATTACCAGCAGCTCTCAAACCATTGTAATGGGTGATTTTAATGCTAGACACACTAGCCTGGGTGAGACCAAAACAAACAGGAATGGCAGAGTCTTTGTAAAATACTTAAGAGATAATAACATGTCGTATTCAACTTTGACTCCTCTAACGTCACACACCTCATGGGTGGCAGGCTTGATTATGTCATTGGTCACGGTCTCATTGATAATGCTGTCAGAGGATTAATTGTTCATGAATTAGTTAGTGATCACTTTGCCATATTTAGTTCATACACTATCAATAATGTCAAACCCCTAAGCTTTGAAAAAAAATAATTAATATTCCTGAAAATTTACCCATGCTCTTCAAATTCCGCATTTCTGAATGGTATAACACTTACTGCTTTACTACCGTCAATGCATTATATGAGGACCTGGTCACTGACGTAACCGCTTTTTATGACAATGTTGTAAAATCCACAAGACCCAAAACAGTGAAGAAGGGACAGAGGTGGTTCACTGACTCACGCCTTAAGCCCCTGCATGACAGAGTTCTATTCCTAGCTGAGCAGTATAAAACACATAAAACAGCTGACACCCTCAGCATATTTCTTAAAGCCAGCGAGAGTTTAGAGAGCTAAAGGAACAGGTGTATAACCAGCACTGGGAACAGTTTTTGCAAGGCATTAATCGTGCAACATCCTCATCCCAAATGTGGAATAAAATTAAAAAGATTTCTCGTCCTAGCAGTCGTCAACTTGATCACCATTCACCTGTAGACTATGCCGACATGCTGCTTCAGCAATATGCAAGCACTGCTAGTATAAGCAGCCTGCCCCTAGATGTGCAAAACTATCTGGCTAGTACCAAAATAAATCGTAACTTCAATATTGAAATTGCCTGTAGTGAAATAGGGCCTGATGATAACTATGGCATAACCCCCTTTGAAATTAAAAACGCACTCAAGAAAGGTAAGGCTACCTCTCCTGGAGAGGATGGCATCACATACAACACCATGAGAGTACTTGCTGAGCTGCCAAATAGCCCTTTGCTAGAATTGTTTAATCAAAGTCTAAGACAGGGTGTCTTACCTGACCGCTGGACACAGGGACTCATAGTACCCATACCCAAGCCTAATTCACAAAAATTTAGACCCATTTCTCTGACGACGTGCATGTGTAAAGTTCTTGAGAGAATTATTCTCGACAGACTAATGTTTCAAATCAAGCCCCACCTTGCCCCTAGCCTGTATGGTTTCCTTCCTGGAAGAAGCACACAAACTTGCTTTGCTGAGTATTTTATCAGAGAGGGACCAAACTCTAAGGCGGCATTTATTGATCTCCAAACTGCCTTTGTTACAGCAAACAGAGAAACCATCCTAGAACAGCTAGCCACTTTTGGAGTTAAGGGAAGACTGTTGACATGTCTCAAGGGTTATCTGAGTAACAGAACCGCCTCAGTCCTTTTCAAGGGGGTCAAAAGTAAACTTTGTGCACACTTTGAGTTGGGTACACCCCAGGGTGGAGTGCTAAGTCCTACACTGTTCAATGTTCTGATGCATAAATTAACAATTGATATTCCCACACTACCTGACGAAGCCGTCATTTGTTATGCCGATGATATATGCATTGTTGCAAATTCCCAAACTAGACTGCAAGCTCTACTTGATTCATTCGCTGCTAAAAGCATTGAATGTGGTCTTGTTATCTCTATAACTAAATCCAGAGTTCTCCATCCCCAAGAGAAAACTCATGTCCCTATAACTTTCAAGGTCAACAACCTGAACATTGAAACGTGTAGGCAGCACAAATACCTTGGAGTTGGTATTAACAGTGACATTGTAAATGATCTACACCGCAGGTTAAAAGAAAGACTAAAACCATTTAGAACACTTACTGGTAAGAATATTGGTATCAATATTAAATATGCTAGACTATTCTATATGATTTTCGTTAGATCTCTCGTTGATTATAATGCTCTGCACTTAATTAATTTCCCCTTCCTCTGTGTTGGAAAAACTTGAAGTTGTACAGAATGAGGCCATGAGGATAATTCTTGGTGCTCCAAGATGCACAAGAATCATCAACATGCGGGAAGAAGGTGAGTCTGGCCCTAGCTTCGGTAGGGGACGGACGTGTGCGCTCGGCGCTCCAGCTGTTGGAGTGTTGGTTGCAGTTTTCGCCTGCAGGGGGTGTGGGTGTCTCTACCCTCCCTGCTGACTGGTGGCTGTTTGGCCGGTGTTGACGGCACACAA
Source organism: Procambarus virginalis (assembly GCA_020271785.1). Taxonomy (NCBI): domain Eukaryota; kingdom Metazoa; phylum Arthropoda; class Malacostraca; order Decapoda; family Cambaridae; genus Procambarus; species Procambarus virginalis. Next base: position 4,819 of record WNGS01122949.1, read on the forward strand.
TTGCGATGGGAGTCCCTCTCCCTCCTGTGACGCGAGTAAACTCCGTGGGACTGGAGTTTACAGGCCGCGTTGGCTACCCTTTAGTTGAGCTTGTCATGTGTGACATGCTCCATGTCCCGGTCGACGACGTTTACGGAGTGGAGCTGGTAACTGCTCACCGGGTTATTATCAAGTTGGCGGAGGTGGGGGTGTATCGTGCTTTCCTCCGCCGTTACGAGGGGCGTTCCTTGCCGCTGCCGGATGGTGCCGGCTCTGTGACCATTACAGACCGTAGTGGTGCCCTGACCTACGTGAGTGTGCACGGGGCGCCCTTGGAGTTTCCCGAAGTTCTACTCCGGCGTTATTTCCAGCAGTTTGGCGCAGTCGTCAGTGTGCGGGTGCACACACTGTCATCAGGGAGGTATAAGGGTATGAGGACGAACATTCGTACCCTTGGGATGCGCCTAAGGTCTGACATCCCTTCTTCGGTCCGGCTTCTGGGGTACTACGTCCGGGTATTCTATGCCCGGCAGCCACGTACCTGCTTTCGGTGTGGCCTGTTGGGGCATCAGGCTGCCGAGTGTTCGGTGGCTGCTGTCGCCCCTGTAAACCTGTTCCGGGAGGATGATTTCCCGCCGCTCCCTGTTGAGGTGGACTCCGTGGGCGAGGATGTTGACGTCCCTTTGGCTGCTGTGGCTCCCCCTGCGTCGCCCGGCAGTCCTCCTGAGGGTGCGGCTCCTCCTCCGCCTGTGGATTCTCCCTCTGTGCGTGAGGAGGTGGTGGTGTGTGCGGCGCCGGTCTCGAAGCCTACCCCTTCGCCTCCGACGGATTCTTCACTGGTGCTCGCTCCTGCTCCTCTGCCCGTCCTGCTGTCCTCGAGGGGTCCCTCCCCTATGCGGGCCCCTTCCTTGTCATCTATTGCGCCTGTCGTCTCTCCGACTCCGGTCTCCCCAGTGGATAGAGGCCTTATCCCCCATGTTGTTGAGGATGCCCTTCTGCGCAGTAGTGCGCTCCCGGTTGTGGGGCGCCCCGCCGCTGGCCCTTCTCGGGTGCCTCCTGTGGGGGGCGATAGTTCTGATGACCTTCGACCTGTTCCGAAGCGTTCCCGGATTGTGTCGCCCCCTCGTGCGTGGGCGGATGAGTGTGCTGCCATGGATGAGGATGCAATGGCAGGCTCTGAGTTGCCTCCTGTGTTAAGCCCTTCGCCTCCTGCTGTTGGCTCCCCTCCGTGGGAGGCTACCCCTGGTGACAGAGACCTCGTCGTGATCTTGAAGAAGGATGAGCGTCGGAGGGCCTCTGCTCCTGTTCATGGGAGAGGGGGCCCCGGTGCGTCTGCGGATCCCCCCTGTGCGCAGCCCTATGAGCCGCCTAGTGCGTTTTCCGGTGCGCTTCCCGATGCTCGGCCCCCTGGGGAGGTGCCCCTCCCTCTCTTATCGCCCACCGAGGAAGTGTTGGACGACTCGAATTCCTTGGCGATCAATTATGATGTCCGGGTGCGTCCTGTCCCGTGTGACCCTTCTACCATTTGGGTCCCTCGGGTGAAGAAATTTTTTAGTGGGGTGCCGGATTTCATGGTTCGGCCGTGTGACTCTCCTGGGCGTCCGGTACCTGATCTGCTGATGGCGGTTTGGGAGGCTTATTGCCTGCGCTTTCCGGTGCAGGAGTACCCTGATAAATATGTGTAGTCCTTGGGGTTGGGGGTGTTTCTGTGCTTCTGTCTTTATGCCTGGGTGTGTATGACTGACTATAGTTGTGCCTGCGTTTGGGTGTGCGTAGGTGTTTATTCCTGGCTCCTGCGTGTGCTTGTTGGGTGTTGTTTGTTTCCTGTGTATTTTTTTTTCTTTCATGTTTCTTATTGTGTTTTTGCCTCTGTGCTTGGGGTTTGCGTGGCCTCATGTTTTATGTCCAAATGTGTGCCTGTGTTTGGGTGGTTATGGGTGTGGTAAATTTTCATGTTATTTATGCTTTGTTTCTTGTTTGTTTTTGTTGTTGTGTGTGTGTTTTTCCTTTGTTATGTATCCAGTGCCCGGTTTGGGGTTTCTTGTTTTGTATCATGATTCCTTCACTTTTGGATTTATGTATGTTTAGTCTGTTCATGTGTTCATGGTGTCTTCCCTTGCTATGTTTCCCCTGTATGTTTCCCCTGAATGTCTTCATGTACTGTTATTGTGCTTTTTCTGTTATGTACTTGGGATCCTTTATAACAAAAAAAAAAAAAAAAAAAAAAAAAAAAAAAAATTAAACCGTATGTGCTTGTGTTTGGGTGGTTGGGCTGGTTGTGGTTGTATTAGCTTTTTGTATTTCTGCCCTTATTATTCTGGGTGTGGCTGTGTTTTATGTTATTTATGTTATTTCTTTCTTGTGTTATTTCTTTGTACTATTCTGTTTTTGTATCCAGTGCCCGTTTCGGGGGTTCCTGTTATGTACCCTGTTTCCTTCACTTTTGGGTATTGTTATGTGATGGTTTTCATGTGTTCATGGTTTATTGCCTTTTTATGTTTCCCCTGTATGTCTTCCTGTATTGTTCTGCATTTGTCTGTTTTGTATTTGGGTTTCTTTTTATAAATAAAAAAAAACATGCGGGAAGAACTGAAGCTTCCAACCATACTAGAGAGAATCATGCAAGTTAACACCACCTTTTGCCTTAAGTCATGAGAGATCCTACATCTCCTGCATTGCTCAGAGACAAATTATTTAGTGCTGTTAACACCCTTTTGACTGGTGCCGACGTACCAACTCACTCCTTTTATGATAATTGGCTAAGCAACAATGCTTACAATCTCATTAAACTTAACATTCCTTTTAAGTGCAATCTATCTGTCTCTGATATTCCTCTCTATTTGTACCCCACCATTCAAGTATCATACACACCTGTCACCAAGAAAGATAATGAGAATCTTGCTCTTCTCAAAGCTGTCACACTTGAAACAGTTGCCTCCTCCATCGAGAATTTAAGATCTCACGAGCACTGTGTCTACACCGACGGCTCAGTCCAATCCTCTACTGGACGGACTGCAGCAGCATGTAGGTTTTATAGAAATAATATTTGCACAAAGACTGTCAGTGTCAGGTTAAACAACTGGCTGACCTCCACACAAGCAGAACTAGCAGCATTACAACTAGCTACCAGTACATTAAAAAACATTGGAAGAGGAATAATATTTTGTGATTCAAAGTCTGCTCTTCAAGCAATCGAAAACTTCTCTTGGAAGATCGACAGCAAGAACCTCATACTCCCAATTATAAATGACCTAATTGCTGCACAAAGTAAAGGGTCTCGAATCTCCTTTGCATGGATACCTTCACACATAAATATAACCCATCATAATGAGACAGACATTGCAGCCAAATTAGCGTGTAACAAGGATGAAGTTGAATTAGATCTAGGTATCCCCATCTCTGCTGTCAAAACTGTATTGGTCCAAACATTCAGATCTGATAGGAAAGAAATTACTGACTCCCAACGACCTGAAAGTACTAGTATAAAAAGCTATAATCTGTTCAAATCTGAAATCTATATCTATGGGAAGCACGAAACGTCCACTAGACTGTGCGACACAGTGGTTGCAAGGATCAGGTTGGGTTACCGTTACCTGTGGTAGGTGGCTGCAGGTGACGGATCTCCCAATCCTGAGCACTCCAGTTGTAAACTCTGTGAGCAGGAACTAGGGCACGATCTCCAACACTACATCACCGAATGCCCAATTATTAGACCTTTCAGACCAGTTGGTATGAGGTACCTGGAGCTTTGCACTTACTTTATTCATTCTCGTATTCTTGAAGATATCCTCACAGTGTACCCAAAATTTGCCAGTGCAGGCTACTAAACATATGGCCCTGTATGACTAACCATCCTGCGAGATGGGGACTTTTATTACCACTGCTACCTTATTCAATCTTGTATTGATGATATCCACAAAATGCTTCTGGAGTCTGCCAGTGCAGACTGCTTATCACATGCCTCTGTATGACTCCACTTCATATAGTCTAGGGTAGCTGCACTAATGCAGATGTACCTCATGTATTAATAAAATAAAAAAGAAATTGAAATTGAAATACGTTTATTGAGGTATAAATACAAACAGAGGGATGAGGTAGCTGCAGCTATTCTAACCCTGTTCAGTACAACGTGTTCATATATATATTTACAGACACACATCACAAACAAAAAGCATGTTGCCGAACATTCAGAGTGATAAACATATTTCTTCCTGTACACATCCAGTATGTTACCTGACCTACTCACAAATTCTTTTATGGCTATGTACACAGACAATTTACAATAGACATTCAGACAATTCAACAAAGTTACAATCTTGGAGCAATTTTTTATATATCTCCAAAATATCATCAATCTTTCTGTTGTGACACATCCAGGTTATTTGTCCAGGATCATTCCTGATCTCAATATTTCTATATACGTTAATCGTAGAACAATCAAGAACATAATGGGTAAGGGTGTGAGATCTTGACATACTACATAGTTTACATTTCGTTTCAATATCATTAACACCAATTCCATATTCCCGGTAATATTTGTTCCCAAGCCTGAGCCACATGTGTACAGAGTCACTCCTAACATTTCTCTCTTTACCATATATTAAATGTGGTTTTTGACTCACATACATATAGTGTTGCTTGGTTTGACTTCCCTCATACATTATACCTCTTCTCGTCACTTCTTCTAGTGCCTAAATATTTATAATATTGCTTCTTATTTATCTCATTGTTAAAACACATTCAATGTCAACTTGAAGTGTTGATATGTCATGTTTGGCTAGTTCATCTGCAACCTCGTTGAGCACTATTCCAACATGCAGCCCGTCCTCATAAACAAAGGCCAATGACGATTCCATGCACCCGCCAAAATCCCCTGTTTATGAATTATAAACTGTTTACATACGACTCAAAACTGATGACGTCCGAACACTTCCGGAACAAGTGTTTCGCTGACGACTTTTGCTCGAACCACCAGCCCGACCTGCAAGCAAAGCAGCCCGTCCTCCAAACAAAGATCCAAAAGTGATTCCATGCACCTGCCAAACCCCCTGTTTATGAATGAAAAGCGGTTTACACACGACTCACAACTGCTGACGTTCGAACATTTCCGGAACAACTGCTTCACTGACGAATTTTGTTCGAACGCTATAAATGCTTCACCCACGTACTACAAATACAAATAATCGCCAGCAGAACCTAAACACCTGACCTAACCTAACCTATGCCTATTTATACACAATATGCTAATATATTATAATATTAATTTATACTTGAGAAAATTCCCGTTTTGAATGAACAGCATGTTAAAATTTATGAATGCGTCTGTGGGGTTGACCGCTGAATGTAATGGACTTGAGTTGAGGACGGGTTGAAGCAAAGACCAAAAAGTGATTCCATGCACCTGCCAAACCCACTGTTTATGAATGAAAAAAGTTTACACACGACTCACAACTGCTGACGTTCGAACATTTCCGGAACAACTGCTTCACTGACGAATTTTGTTCGAACCACAACGCTATAAATGCTTCACCCACGTACTACAAATACAAATAATCGCCAGCAGAACCTAAACACCTGACCTAACCTAACCTATGCCTATTTATACACAATATGCTAATATATTATAATATTAATTTATACTTGAGAAAATTCCCATTTTGAATGAACAGCATGTCAAAATTTATGAATGCGTC